>CM068321.1:3378427-3693427 GCA_034766995.1 Acanthacorydalis orientalis | reverse complement strand
TTGATTAATTAGATACACATCACATTATCTCACATTTTTTTGTATGAATGATGTATTTCCTTGAATTTTAAAAAGAATTTTACAATGAACAATATAACATTACTCCAACGTTTCACTGAAAACGATGTTTTTGAAGTGTTTTCGGTTTTGAACTCAAACATAATACCTTCTTTTGGAGTACATTTTGACAACGCAACATAAAGCTATCTGTGCGTACAGTATCGTCTAATTCAATGAACAAACCTATGTTATTAAAATGTTGGCCCTGCAATTTGTTAATGGTTATCGCAAAAACTAATCTCGGAAATAATAATGGTTTTATAATGAAGAGTATTTCTGTATCGTCTGATGTATCGCAGACGTAATCGCAAACAGATCACTCACTTTCAATTAATCAATTAGAGTGAAGATAATACAATCGCAAATAGATCACGTGATTCCCAATGAACAATCAGAACGAAAATGACCTAACCGTAAATAAACCTAATTAGCCAATCAGAACACGAATAAAAACTGTCATCCCAGAGAAAGGCAAATTTCTATTTATAGACATAAACTTCACAATTGGACATATTATTAAATTGCTGGTTTTTGTTTCAAGATTATTCACATTGACCGATATATATATATATATATATATATATATATATATATATATATATATAAGGATGAAATATGAACTGAATGTATAAATTAATAGTTAAATAAATTATTAGAAAAATGTGAAAATACTGCAATACAAATTATTGTTTAACTGATAACAAATATAATATTTTTTCAAATTTGCTAGTAGAAACTAATATAGAAATCAAAGCTTTTTTATTATATTTCATTGTCAAAATTTGCTTAGTTTTAAAAATATGCTTTCTTATTGAAATACACACAGAAAGTAAGAATGAAAATGTATCTACATGTATTTTGTTAGTATTTCATAGTTATTAAACAAATAAACACTTTGTAAAATGTAGATTATCTGTCTGTAAATCTAAAAAAAAATTAAATTAAATTTTAAATTCATAGTCATTTTATATTAAGGAAAAAAATTTCTCTGCTTTGATTAAATTCCTTTTAAATAGTATGATGTTTTGATATGTATTGTTGCTGACGAGTCAACTACTCACAAGAATGGAATGGAGTAGGTCACCGCGCATATTTTAGTATAGATTAAAAAAGTAAACGTCACACTTGCTGTGGTGTCTTTTCCAGGTCTAAATGAAATTCGATTTACATACGTTTAGCATAGAAAATACTCTTTTATCAGGTTATGTTTTTGCTTGAAGCAAATATTTAGATAAAAAATCGCAGATTAAATATGTTGATTGTTTAAATCAACTATATACTTGTTTATTTAATAAAAATTTAATTTAATGAAGATTGTCTAGCAAATATCGATGCACTGCGCATATAAACTTATGTTAGAAAATCATGCTGCGATTGTATCGCATCTATGATATATTTAGCATAAAAGGAAACATGATTTGTTTACCATAACATTCATTAATTTTAGGTGGATGTGAAAATTTTGTTTTTAAGTCGAAAAACATTATATCTAATACAGTGAAATTGTCTAGGGTTATATTACTTATATTTCAAGTAATGTATAACAATAAAATTATAAAAAACAACTCACACACACTACTTACAGAACTTTTGTAGTTGTATTATCGTCACCAACAAAACTCATATTTAAATAAAAAATAAATTTTCTTGTAATGGAAAATCATTAAAATATAATTGACACTAATGATTTCTATACTTCTGTGTATGAAACTGCAAGTCCAGATAAAACTATGATCATAGAAACGAGACACAACATGCCTTGTAAATATTTTGATATTTATCTCCATATATTTTTTCATTCCTTTTCGTCCACTATATATATATATAGATAGATAGATAGATAGTTATAGATACAGATGATTCAATTTAGGATTCTACACAAAAGTATTAAAAAAAAAGCAAAAATGAAAAAAAATATGTTATCCTTCATTTAGTATTTTAGTTCAATTGTATTTTAGTATTGATATGCACTAAAATATTAAGTAAAAAATTGCTTTTAAAATATAAAACGACTTTTCTTAACCCATACGCCTCCCTTTAATACTTCCATGTAGAAGCCTAGATTAAATAACTTTCTCTCTCTCTCTCTCTTTCTCTCTCTCTCTCTATATATATATATATGTGTGTATATATATATATATTTATATACAGTGGCTTATAGTGAAACTAAAACACTGCAAAAAAAATTACACGGAAAATAATTCATGTAATGAAACTGGGATGAAAAGAGTATATTCTATTTAATTAATTTATTAATTTATATTTTTTGATTACAACAAATAACAATGTAATTAGTTCATAATAATAAAAGAAATAATCTTAAACAAAATGAAAATCAAAAATCAGTGTCACAATGAAACTGGGACTTTTTCGTAAGTTTTTGTCCCAATTAACTTCATTGTGCTATTAAATAATAACTGAAAAATATCTGGGTCTCTTTTCTACATTTTCATTCTTTTGTGTCATTTTGTATAGTGCGGGTATTGAAGTAAGTCGAATTATTTGGAAATATTAGAAGATAAGCTTATCAAACGTGGATTGAAGTATAAGAACTTATAAGTATTTTTAAGATCTATTCGAGAAATATCTAAAATAGTAGTTAAAAAGCTATTTAACTGTACACAATATTCAAAGAGGTATAAAACTACAAAAATTATTGAAAAATAAAGAAGATAGGATTTGAAAAGAGCTATATAGTCCAATAAAATAGGAAAAAAATCATTTTTGAGTGCACCACAGTTAAATAGAATGATCGAAAAACATTTGTAAATTAAGGCATGTACGAAAATAATCCAAAGAATCATGCAACATATGAGTTTTTATAGTAAACTCACAAGAAAAAAAATTCACTAGCAAGAGGAATCAAATTAAACTACTAGATTTTGTGAATTTGCATCAAAATAAGAATTTTGAATTTTTTAAGCGTGTACTATTTATTGATGAGTGTAAATATAATATTTTTCAACCTGACGGTAGGTCTTATGTGTGAGGAAAGTCAAATAAAAAACTATGTTTGAACAGCATACGTCCAACAGTGAAACATGGTAGTGGATCAATCATGGTTTTGAATTCAATGTCGGTTAATGAAACGAGCATTTTTCATTTTACAGACAGAAGTATGACCCAAAATAAGTATTTAGATATTTTAAAACAAAATTTGCCTCTTATTGTTGAAAAAGTGACTCTAGATAATTATTACTTTCATACGCACAACGACCCAAAGCACAAAGCTTATACAAAACGAACGTATCTTATTTACAAATGTTACTATGTATTAGAAACTTCACAACAAATTCTCAATTTAAATTTAATAGAAACATTTTTGTGTTATTTTAAAGGAAAAATCCACAATCACTCAATTTTCGGAAACGATAACTTAAAATAAACGTTAATAGAAAAATGGAATAATATTGATACGATGTACTATAAAAAACAAGTGTAAAGCATTCCCTTAAATTTCAACATAGTTCAGAAAAAGAAGGGGCTGCATATAAGATATTGATTAAAAAAATAATAAATTTATTTACTAATTATTTTAATAAAACGAAATTGTCTCAGTTTCATCTTAACATTGATTTTTGTCTTTCATTTTTTTTTAAATTATTTCTTTTATTATTATGAACTAATTATATTTTTATTTTTTCTGATCTGGAAATAAATTAAATATGCTAAGTAAAAATAGCATTCTTTTTCATTCCAGGTTTGTAACATCAATGTTTTTACAAGTAAAACTTTTTGTTGGAAGTGTTCCAGTTTCACTGCGATCCACTATATATATATATATATATATATATATATATATATATATATATATATATATATATATATACATATACATATGATACCTGGAAAATATATTTAATGACGGTGATGGCTATGAGGTACTGGGTGATTATATATTTATCATACATATGTCAAGTAAGAGAGCTTAAGCAAAGCAACAATTATGCCTCTATTATAACTAATTAATATGTATACTATGTTTCAACTGTTTTTAAAAGGGTAATTTATTTAAGAACATATATTTGGCACTGTGATTACATTCACTTTTATAATTGATTTTTTCACTCACCTCACAAAATATACATATTTGATTAAAATGTTTAAATAATTGATTATTGATATTTTTTATCATAACGTTCTTGTATTTTGATAATATTCCCATCATTTTCATACCGCAAGGTCAAAGAAAATTTGTATTGTATTTTTTTTCATAAACAGACATTGTTTAAATTTACATATTTAATCTTTTTGTCTACAAATAATTTATTATTTTTCTCTTATTATTGTTACTTATTACTTTTTTCCAAATATCAATACTAATAAATCTATAAATTTCATTATTTTTACAATTTTTGGGTTCCTCATTGTTAAGATTGTAGTTTTATTTTATTAATACATTTTATTTATCGTTTACTACTTTATACCTCACTTCGAAGTTTTTATTATTTCATTGGTTTTGTGAGTTTTATTATGTACAATTGTAGCAGCACGCATGAATTGAAAATATGTTCCTTTAAATAATATGTATTGAAAATGTTTAATATTATTTTATTATTACTTTGAATAGAACACTGAAACAAGTTTTTTGCTTAAATTCGCGTAAAAAATACGTCTATGATAAAGAATGTTTGTGATCTGAATCGATTTGAAGATGAATATTTCTGACTAAACCAATTATTTAGAATTGTTAATTAACTGTATCAGAAAACAAGAATTAGTAAAAATTAAAAATAAATGAAAAAACAGTGTTAACGGAAAATACGAGGTCAGACAATTAAGTAATGCGACAAAATTCAAAAATCGAGTATATTTAAAAATTAAGATACATCGCTGCGATCCCCTTCAAAGTAGTCCCCTCCCGCATCTATACACTTATTCCAGTGAGTTTTCCAGTTTTCGTAACAATTCTGGAACACTTCTTGTGGGACCTCTCCGAGTACCCTCGTCACAGATTCTTGGATATCTTCAACGGAGTCAAAATGTCGACCTTTGACGAATTTTTTCATATGGGGGAATAGGAAAAAGTCGCAGGGTGACATGTCCGGTGAATAGGGAGGTTGTGGTAACGTTGCGATGCCTTTAGACGCCAAAAACTGAGAGACACTGAACGCACTGTGACAGGGAGCATTGTCGTGATGCAGAACCCAAGTCTTCGCGATCTCTGGACGCACTCTGAGCACCCTTTTTCGTAATTTTTCGAGCACATTGCGGTAGAATACTTGATTTACGGTTTGTCCAGGTGGTACGAACTCTTTGTGAACCACCCCTTTGCTGTCGAAGAAGCAAATCAACATGGTTTTCACTTTGGACTTGCTCATTCTCGCCTTCTTTGGCCTTGGTGCTCCAGGGGACAGCCACTGTTGGCTTTGTCGTTTAGTTTCGGGGTCATATTGAAAGAACCAACTTTCATCACCAGTAATAACTCGATCGAGAAGAATAGGATCACTTTCAACCTGCTCGAGACCTGTTGCTCTAAATTTCTCTGTTCCATTTTCGTGACATGCACTACTCACGCGTTGTTACAAAACACTAAACAGCTGGCGAAGAAATGATCGTACGAGGGTGGTCAAGTTCTCAATCGACAGAGTAGGGATCTGCTATTACGGTGACGGAGTTACAGGTTCGCAGTGTTACCACAGGCCGAGAAAAAAAATCGGTCGCATTACTTAATTGTCTGACCTCGTATACAGACTTTTTAATGATATGAATTATTACACTATTGTCAGTAGTCTTCAACCATTCATTAATAAATTATTTGATGATGAAATTTAATAGCGATATTTTAATCAAGACTCTGAACCTGTATTTATCGCAGATTTTAATTTAAATTACACTCTTGATTTTTGTAACGATTGTATCATAAACAAACATATATAGCTTCTTTACAAACTATAACACCATTGAACTCCATTTTGTTTCACCATCAAATAAATAAGAGTCATACAGACCATTTAGAAAAATTACAACCAGTCATAAAAACTAAATGTGTAGTAATAGATAAACCAATTTTCAATTAAGTATTTACATACATAAAAAAGCTAAAATACAAAAGTTCATTGACGTGAAGGATAATATTTTTAATGACTTTTGTAATCTTTTCCGCATTTTTCAATTGTTTCGTAAAAAAATTTTAACAATAAAGAGAATCACTGGATTAGTGTTATATTATATTTATATATAAATTTTATTTTAATTCAATCAACAAAATGTTTATTTAAATTCAAACTGGATTTAATAAGAATGATATCATTATATATATATATATATATATATATATATATATATATATATATATATATATATACATATATAAATGATCCAGTGATGATATGATGTTCTCGTGATTTATTTTCTGATGAATCAATCTATAACTGAACTACGTATAGCTATACTGCTTGCGACTGAAACATTCAAGTTGAATGTTCGCACGTTATTTTAATTCTGCTCGTTAAAATAGTCAATTTTACTCGTCATTCAAATGTATATGTAAATATATTTATTATTTTTCATGCATTGTCATGCTGCACATCCGAATGCGGCATACGATTCCAATGTACAATCGACAAAAAAATTATCGAAAATATTGTGTGTACTGAAGAATTAGAGTAAAAAGACACTGTTACTAAATAAACATAATCTTTTATTTGTTAAAATTAACAGCTAGAAATATTATTTATTACAGTCAAGGGGAACGAGCGGGGGACGGAACCACTAGTCTATTTAAAATTTTAATCTTTGAGAGCGTTATGTATATAATTTGTCATATTTATTAAAAGATTTGAAATCATTTCTCCAAAAAATAGCATTTGCTATGTAGCACATTTATTCATTCACATTTCTACTTAGTATCTCATTACATTAAGCACAGCAGCTTTAGAATGTTTTTTTATTTTATTCTATAAACGAAAATCAGAATATATTATTTACGTATTGCATAGACATTAGGTATTGCATATTTTTCATATTTTATTTGAAAAAAATGCTACCGAAGCTGCGAGAATGATTTACTCAGCTTGAGAGAAAGATATTGTGATGCATAAAACATGCAAAACATACTAAAACAGTGGAAGAGGTCCAAAAATGCATCACTGTTTTATCGACTCAAAGTCACAATCTTTTTTTCGACAAAGGATTCGTCAATTACATGGCAGATGAAACAAAGTTATATAAAATAATGGAGGGTAATTTGTGAATTAACATATTCAATTTTTATGTAAAATTCAATTTCATAAAAAAAGTACCAAAATAATTTGAACACCTAATATATTTCTATTTTGCACCGTGTCTAAATTCATTTTCCACATGAATTATACTATTTCACATACCATAAATTTATTTATCAAAAATTATGATCCTAGTTTTTAAAATACATCCGTAGAAAATTTAAAATGTATTTGTATCTACGTTTTGGGCAGGTTAGTTTTCAATCGAAATACGCATTAGCCAATAATAATAACAATAAGTCATGCAATAAATTAGTAAAAAAACTTAAAATGCATAGAGTAATGATGAATCATTATGAAAAATGTTTTTATGATTTTTATGCAATGGTAAAAATATTAATATTTGTTTTTTCTTATATATACAAATTATATATATGTATATATATATACATATATATATATATACATATATATATATATATATAAACATAATTATATGTGTGTGTAAGTGAAAAATGAATATATTGAGTGTTTATAATGTGTACAAGTACAAAAGTTCACACTTAATTAGGTTAGGTATAAATAGGTGGCTTATAATAGACCGAGTTTATAAAAATAAGACGGATGTTTTGTTATTTACAAATACAATTCAATTTATCCTAACCATGTGAGAAAGGTATTTGAACATCTATAAACAAACATAACCTTCTAAGAAAGTTATTCAACCCGATTGAATAAATCAATTAGAAATTGTGTATTTTACATTTAATACAAAGATTTTAAATCTTCGTTCATAATGAATAATAAATTATGTAATGTAACTCTAAATGCAAAGTAATGTGAAATTTTCAATTCAAATATTAACATTTCTGTAAATATGTACATACAAAGATATATATATATATATATAATGGGGAAAAAAATTTTACAAATGAAACATTAGTAAATATATATATATATATATATATATATATATTAGAAACGATATTTCTATAAAAGATTAATATTTTACAACCTTGAAATTACAATATACGAATATATACAGATTGATTTCTTAATAATAATGGAAAAGATTGGTTATTTTCAAATTATTGAGTACGAGTAGATGAACATCGTAGAGATAAATCAAAGTGTTCTTTCAGATGAAATATTTAACTTACTGTATTAACATTGTTTCAAATTGAGTTTTTAAGGTAAATTTATTTTAAGAAGTATTACCATATAAACTCAAATAAATTATTAATCTGTTTATCAAAAAAATATCTTAACACATTTTTAACAGCGTCTGTAACAATTCATTATATATATATATATATATATATATATATATATATATATATAATATACATGTATATATATAAATATATACATGTTTATATATATATATAAAGGGTTTTCCAATAGGGACGTAATTTTTTCGAGGTTATATTTCACAGATATCAAACTGGCAGCTGTATTTTTTTTAACATTTGTTAAGTTTGACATTGCCATTTTTAGTTATGGCTACGTGTACATCAAAACAACGCATTGGAATAATACAATTGTATTATTAAAATGGTCATTCCATAGAAAATACATTTCCTTATAACGCAATATTTATTCTAAACATACCCGTCCATCTAAATCAATAATTTGTCGATTAGAGAGTAAATTTAAAAAGATTGAATCGGCTGAAGATAAAGAAACATCAACACGTGCTCGTACTGAAGAAAGCATTTACTTGATTCGTGAAAGAGTATCGGAAGAGCCAGGAATGCCAATTCGACGACGATTACAGGAATTGGGCATTTCACAGGCGACTACATGGCGTATTTTGAATAAATATTTATTGCTGAAGGCTTATAAGATTCAATGAAAACAAGAATTTAAGCCAGCATATCATTCTCTGTATCGGAGATTTGTTAATTGAATACTGAAATAACAAAAAGTCGTCTCTGTGAAAAAGACATCATCATCATTGTGAAAAAGTTATTTTAGCGATGCGGCTTATTTCGAAATCTTTGGTTATGTTAACAAGCAAAAATTCCGAATCTGAGATGATCGATGAGAAGCCACTGCATACATAGAGTGAATGTTTAGTGCGCACTGTGGTCCAATATAGTCATTGGTTCTTACTTTTTTGAGAATCAAACTGTTAACGCGATTATTGTGATTGAAGAAAGATACCGAAACATGATAAGTAATTTTCTGTGAGCAGAATTGGATGATATTGATCTGGAGGACATATGGTTTCAGCAGGACGGTGTAACAAACCACACCTGTAGTGAAACAATTGATTTAATGAGGAAGAAATTTCCTATTTGCGTTATTTCCAGAAATGAAGACATTAATTGACCACCGAGATCATCCAATTTAACACCATTGAACTACTTCTTTTGGGTCACGTTAAAGCACAGGTGTACGCCAATAATCCTAAAATAATTTCTGACCTCAAAGTGGAAATTCAAAGAGTAATTGGTGAGATAGAACATCAGTTGTGTAGGAATGTTTTTGAAAATTTTAGCAAAAGAATGGTTACTTGTAAGAAAGCATGCGGCGGTCACTTACACGAATTTTTTTTGCACGAATTTACGGTGTTCTTGATCAGCTTATGGTAAAAAAGAAAATTTTAAGCTGTATGGTGGCCATCCCTAGGGGCAGAAATTGCCCCGACAACAGCCAGAGTCGGCATATGTTAAAAGATCAGCTTATGGCTCAGTAGGCGATCGCGCTATTCGTGCTCAAATCCAGGAAAAGTTTCAAAAAACCTGGAATCCGTCGTAAGCAAAAACCCAAAAGAAAAGTAAAACACCCAGGAACCCCACACCCCCCTTCCGATAACCTACCTACCCTACTCTCTCCCACACTGGGGCTTGAGAAGAAGGATGGAAGGAAAGAAAAGGAAAAGAAATCAAAGATCGAAAAAGGTCGTGAGATGACGCGGAGGTCATACGTTCAAGACCTGACGTTAACCGTTGTCCGTCGACGCGGATTTACCAGCCGCACGGGCGGCGTAGTTTTGAAGTGGTACGGTTGCACGAACTTGTTGCGTCTCCTGTTTCGACCGGTCCTCCTTTCGAGGGGGATCACACGCGCTCTGGGCGTTTGCTCGAGCAGTGGATTGCCCCGCAGCACACGCGTGTAGAACCTCCAGCTCGCATCCTCAATAAATTCGGCAACCGTACAGACGATCGCCCGCTCGTGCAGCGTCGACGTCGGATAATACGATGGCTTGTACATCGCCATCCTCAGAATCTTGTTCTGGACCAGCTGTAAACGTTTGATGTTGGTCCGCGAGGTATTCCGCCAGATCGGGGAAACGTACGACGGGATCGGTCTGATCGCCATCTTGTATATCATGACTTTGTTGTCATGTGACATACCGTTCCCTCTAGCCGTCAGTGGATAGAGCACGGCTAGGGCCCCATACGCCTTCTTGCGTACACACGCAACGTGCTGATTGTAGCGAAGATGCGCGTCCATGTGCACGCCGAGATATCTGACGGAATCCTTCCAGATCACATCGGCGCCGTCGATCGTGAGGCGCCGTGAATGACTCCGCTTAACTCGTGAAATGACGATGCCCTCCGTCTTGGCCGCATTGATCTTTATACGCCATTTGGCGAAGAAGCCGAACACCTCGTCGAAGGCGTCCTGGAGTCGATTTAGCGAGTCATCCAGCGATCTGGTGTTCGCGAAAATGGCAGTGTCGTCAGCGTAGACGGCCAGTTCAATACCTCTCGAACGCGACATGTCATTAACGAAATAGCTGAAGAGCAGTGGCCCGAGGATGGATCCCTGCGATACGCCTGCAACTGCTGGTCGGACCGTGAAAAATTGCCATTTCACTTCGACACGGAATGACCTGCCTCTGAGGTAGTGGTCGATAAACTTGACCAAATACGGCGGCACCTCGTATCCCAACAGCTTGTAAATGATGCCGTCGTGCCAGACCGTGTCGAAGGCCTTCTCGATATCGAGGAGTACCATCGCCGTGCAGCGCTTTCTTCCGCTCCGCTCAGTGGCGTTGTGGGCGATTCTGGCCAGCTGGTGGACGGTCCAATGCCCACGCCTAAAGCCGAATTACTCGGGCCGGATATTGTTGGGCGCCAGGTCGTGCTGTTGAAGCCTGGAGAGAATTATCTTCTCGAGCAATTTACTGAATGCCGACAGTAGGCTAATGGGGCGATAGCTTGTCGCTTCGTCCGCCTTTTTACCGGGTTTCTAGCTGGTCAGAATTCTCACCTTCTTCCACTGAGTCGGAAAGTGCTGTAGGCGCATCGCACCGTTCACGATGTTCGTCAGGGCAACGATCGCCTTGCGAGGGAGGTATTTCAAAACTCTGTTCTGGATTTCATCGTCACCCGGCCTTCAGCGGCTTAGTAGCACGGATGACGGCGTCCACCTCGCGGGGCGACGCCCAGAGAATGCCCTCAGGATCGACGACCACATGGTTACGCCACCTCCAGACATTTTCGCCGATGTTAAGGGCGAACTCCGGGTCGTCGATGTTTTCGGCTATGCGATGCGCACTCTCGAACTGCTGCGCCAGTAGTTCGGCCTTGTCGCCGTCACTGTAGCAGTACTCCTCGTCGGCGTTCTTGATAGGGGGAAGATGAGTGCGGGTCTTGCCCCGTATGGTTCTCACAACCTTAGGTCACTTACACAATATTATTTTTATTTTATACAATAATTGTCATAACACCAACTATTATTCACAATAAAGAAACTTGAAATTTCAGCGCAAATTCTGTTTTATTAAAGAAATGTGTCCGTATTGGAAAACTCTCTCTCTCTCTCTCCATATATATATATATATATATATATATATATATATATATATATAAATTACAACATAATATTATTGAGTACACTTTTACCGAATACTATTAAACTGAATTAATTGATTTATTATAATATTAACATGAAGCTATCTTTTTATAATTTTGTGTCCTTACATATCATCTAAGTGCCTATTTCTTTTCAAATTTAAAATTTAAGATTATTTTTCTTTTTAGCTGGAAAAAGTTCTTTTTCGATTGCCTTTTTTCCTTATTTTCGTTTCTCGTTAATATATTAAGTTCATTTTGATCGTTGGAAAAAGCACATCTGATCTGTCTATATTATCGTTTGATTTTCAATCTCTATTGCTTGAAATTGTATCCAATACTTTTAATTACATATTTTCATCGACGAAAACGACAACGGCGCTAGTAGGTTCCTCTCCCTCTTTCCTTTCTTCGTGTTTGGAACTTTTAACGTTAAGTTTTAATTAAAACAAAACAACGCGTCGGCCCGTCTTTTGTTTTGTATTAATTTAATGAGAATGTTCAACCTCGCCTATCTGTTCTGTTGAAGACCAATGAAAGAAAGAAGCGTTAGTACCAATATCAGTAGATGCCCATCTACCAATTTTATTCAATGCATAATAACGTGCTGTTTTAAATCGCTGTTTAGTTACTTTTTTTGTTATAATGATTGTATGCACGAAAATATTAAATATTCTTGAAATACATTTACATTCATTTGAGTTAATTCTTAATAAGAAACTACAATTAATTTTTATTTTCTAATTTTTTTATTTCTGTGCGTAATAATTATAGATTATTTGCACTTCTAAATTAATAATAATTTAATATAAAATTGTATTTAATGAACCAAACTATTGTCACAATGCATTTGTTATGGAACAGGTAGTTCTAAGTATTAAGATTATATACTTATATAAAAACAAGAAGTTTATTTGGCAAACAGTCTTAAATTATAGGAAATTTTGAATTATAATTTTATAAATAGATTAACTAATTTTTACATGTAACAATCGATAATGACACTGAACTAATATAAAATATTAATAGCATGAATTCAATTAATTTAACACGGTTTCAAACTTATAGAATACAATTTTAAATACTTCATATTCAATTTTTCTGCTTGATAATTGGTACAAACTGATTAATTTCCAAATAGATTACAATACTGGTTATTGTATTTAAGCCAGTATCTACTGTCCTAGTATTTTAATTTTTGATATTTGAACTTTAGTGTATTCTTTTAAAATAAACAAATTACCACCTCCAAGAAATAAAATTTATATACTCGTATAGTCTACAAAAAATAAAAATTATAAATATTGTTTGGGTCAATATTTTATATATTTTTAAGAAATATATAGATTACTTGAACATTTTTGTTCTATATGTCAAATTCTTTTTTGATAACCAAATATCATTTCTATATAATTCTGAAATAAATGTCTGTATAAATTAATTACTGAAAATATTTTTTTTTATAATCTACAATCCTAATATGAGGATTCGGTACTATAAACATATCATATATCTACCTGCCTATCTATCTATCTATTTATCTATCTACCTGCCTATTTATCTATCTATCTATCTATCTATCTATCTATCTATTTATATATATATATATATATATATATATATATATATGTATATATGTATCAACAAAATATTTTGTTGTCGATGAAGTAAAAAAAATTGTGAAA
Organism: Acanthacorydalis orientalis; assembly: GCA_034766995.1. Classification (NCBI taxonomy): domain Eukaryota; kingdom Metazoa; phylum Arthropoda; class Insecta; order Megaloptera; family Corydalidae; genus Acanthacorydalis; species Acanthacorydalis orientalis. Next base: position 3,679,708 of record CM068321.1, on the reverse strand, counting down.
GTTTATTTTTTACGTTTCTATTTACCTCCCTTATGAATACACTTTAACATAAATAAGAAAGAATATATATTAAGTTTCAATTTAATATGTGGATTAATTACATTTTATTATTATTTAGGGTTTTTTGTTTTTAGTATCTTTGTACTCTTATTTTAGTATTCATTTGAATAATAAGTGCCTGTCTACTTCAAATCTTTTAAACAGTACCTATTTTTTGTCTTGTAAAGAAGGACAGTTTTTAAACATATTTTTTTTATTTTATATTTACAATAATAATATTAGTTAAATAGTTTTCATATTTTATAATTTTCATACTGAAAACAAATCGAAAAAATAAATTATATATATATATATATATATATATATATATATATATAAATTTATAATTATGTAATATTTTGGACATTAAAATGATTGTTTTATAAAAAATTAATTATTTCGAACAATACATATATATATATGCTTAAAATTTAAATTTAATTATTCATTTACGACATCAAATAATAATTATGTTTGTAAATTGGATGTTAATTAAAATATTTTCCTAAAGTTAATAAAAACATACTACATACATACATATTCATATATATGTATATATATATATATATATATATATATGTATATATATATATATATAATATTTGTGCATAGATGGGCATGAATTTATTTACTTATTATTACAACTAAAAAGTATATAATAATTTAATTAAAAGAATTGCAATTCTTTCCAGATATAAATTAATTTTCTTTCAATAACAATAATTAAGAAGAGAAAATACTTTTACAGATCCATAGCAATTCTTAATTAATGAACAAGTTATTTACACAATTACATTTTCTTTTTTTCACTTTTAATGTTTCACGATCGTAACAAAAAATTTAATGATTTTTATACATTCTTCTTGGAATTTTTTAAAAAAAATCAACAAGAACTAATATAAATTTAATTAATATTTTATCGTGCCTGACAAAGAAAATATCTATTATATAAAATAGATAAATTTAATAAATATTCAAGATATGTATTTAAAATATTTTACTTAATATTAAAATGATTCACTTGTACCTGTAATTATTATCATATACATTTTTTCTTCATTTTTCTATTATAAATGAACAAAATAATGTTATATATATATATATATATATATATATATATATATATATATATATATATATATATAATTTAAGTACACAGTGCAAAATCTATATGAAAAGCAATATCAAAGAAAAAGCGTACATAAGCTAAAGTTTCCGATGCTAGTACAATAAATCACTTTTGAAAATCGTGAAACAGCTAGCTAATCAATCTGTTAACTCTTGTGATCGAACCAATAAATCATTAATTTAATTTGTCGGCAGTAAATCGTGAGAAGAAAGTTCAGCGTTCAATCAGTTCGTACACCTTTTTGTATATCTTACTTTATGATAGGATGTTATGTGTATATATATATATATTATATATATATAATAGAGAAAATATAAAATGTATTAATTGTATGTTTTATAGTTTTCCGCTAGAATCTATATTAACCATATAGATACTAGGAAATTTTTCTTACATATATCAATACTTGCAATATTTGAATATTACCATGAAACTCGTGATAATGTATTAAATTACAAAATAATTGATTAGTGGTCCTAAGATATATTTTTATTTATTCCTTAATAAAAAAGTCAAATGACAACCATTTTTTTATGAGTGATGAAGTCTATGTGGATGACTAATACAATAATGAAAATGATCCAGTATTAGAATGTCATCTTTTTTAAAAAAAACCTCATGTATAAATGAAAAAAAAAATAATATAAGAAAATTGAATATAGAAAATCTTCCATATAACATATTGAAGTATAGTATTTAATTTTCTTCCAACAAGTACTTAAATACTATGCGTAAAAATATTATTTGATGCCATTTAACTTGAAAAGGAATTCCTAGAATCCTCATTGACTTCTTCAAAAAGAGGAAGCATATTCGAAAAAATATTTTTTTGGATAATGATAAAAAAGGGCTACTTCAACTGGAATAGTTTAGTATTTATAGCAGCCGTTTAAAATTAAAAAAATACTATAAAGAAAAGATTCGTCAGGTTATCATGTTTTGCTTATCACCATGAATGATTAATAGCCGAAATTTATAAATATATACACATTATATATATATATATATATATATATATATATATATATGTGTTTGTGTGTGTGTGTAAATCATACTGAAAGAAAATGAAAATTGGTCTTATAAAATGTGTTCAAATTTTAACGTTAATTTATAATATATCTTTGAAATTTGTTCTTTAATTCATAATAATATGTAAATAAAAAATAACACTTCTGCAAATTAAAAACAGCACCTGTTAGATGGATGCATTATATTGTAAAAATATTCTTTTAATATCTCTTAAAGAGTTGGACGCTAATGACTTTTAGTTGTCGACGCGCCCTTAAGCTCCAAATAACCAACCAACTATCCCTTAAAGAGTACCGCTTACTAGAAACGTATCTAATCTAGTCATATCAAATTAAATCCGCTGAATTTTGTTATAAAAATAATTGTTCTTCTCCCAGATCATCACCAAGATCCAAACGAAAAAAATGCAAGAATCAATTGATACAATATCTAATATTGAATGCAATCCGATTCTGGAAGTTGAAGTTTTTAGAAATGATAAATTATGTCATGAAAACATTTTAACTGAAAGAAAGAATCGAGAAACGCTACCTGAAAATATGATATACATTTTCTCTAGATACTCATCTGATCGAAAAAGATTAAATGAACTGATGTAGCATTCTACCAGCTTAACAGAAATTCTTTTATATTAAAATTGTATCTGTTTATAAATATGCTTTATATACTAAAAAATAATTTAAGGAGCCCCTATAAAGATTTCTTTCTTTCAAAAGTCTTAATATAACTAGTGAGTATGCAATATATGTTATTTGTATCGCTACTTGATATTTACTATTTTGATAAAAATATACATGCATAAAATATGTTTTTAATTTTTCCTTCTATTGAATTTTTTTATGTTACTGTTTCACTGTCCTACGACCAGTTTCGGCTCTTAAACCATATCTACTAAGACTTGAAAATTTAGTATTCCAAATAATTGAGAAAATCATTTTGTTACAAATAGTTGATACATATTGTTGTAGACTGCAACGTAAAGTGTGTGAAATATTAACATTTAAAAAATATATCTTTTAATTATTTTAGAAATTAGATTGACTTTTTTAACATAAATAACATCTTTAAAAAAGTAATACAATTATCTCAGCTGTAATAGACTCTGTCTATCTTTTACTCACACTTAATATGTAAATATATATATATATATATATATATATATATATATATATATATATATATATATGTATATGTATATGTATATGTATATGTATATGTATATACATATATATATCTGTATTCGATGTCAGTAAAAATTTTGGTAATTTTTTCAGATATTTCTTTATTGAAGTGTTAACAGAAATCTATGAAACATCAATGAATAATGCACATAACCTCACAAAACACTAGTGAACACACGGTCTTGCAAACAGGTCTGGTAACGACGTTCTGAAAACGGTATCGCTTCAGAACGTTGGTCAAACTTTTTAATAATAATCTTCACCAATATGCGACGTCGCCCTAAAGGGACACACTGCCTTCCTTATCTTTCACAGTATAGCGTGAATTTTAAATATGTATTAACAAAGAAAATTATTAAATATGTATAAGTGCACGACATTTATCATCTTTTAATATTCTATGACATTTTATTATTTTTTAATACTCAACTTCCATGAAAATTCGATTAGCAGAAAACGCTATTATTAGAATCATGCTATTATTACGAGAGCAGTGACAAGTAAGGTATGGTAAGATAGAAGTGTATTCCTCTACGGGCGGTACCGCGTAGTGGCGGAATCGTAATTAAAAAGATAGACCAACAAGCGATACCGTTTTCGTCATTGAAAATGCTATTCGTTGCCAGACCTGTATACACGACCGTGAATGAACACGATCAACAACGAGTTGTATATTCTACACTGCATTTTGTACGAGTTCCAAAAAGGAAAAAATGTCTCTAAATCATGTGAATCAATTGTCTTTATTCTGGTGGAATGTGTTGTGTTGCACAATATTTGCAAATATTAGTTGGGTACTAATGATTTTACTATTGAAGCACCCTAAAACTCCAAATAAGTAATTAAGTAACTGCAAATATTAGTTCTGACGTTTTAAATTCGATAACTTGAAGACAATGACCGAACACATTCTGGAACACCGCAAAATTGAAAACCAATGGTTTGGAAACATTATTGAATAAAAATAAACTGTAGACGCGAGAGGAACTCGCTATGCAATAAAGAGCTGAACATAATCGAGAGAGAGAATGGCATTGAAAACGAAGATAATTGTAATATTTTGATAATAAATTGTATTTTATAAATTGTAAAAATAAGGTAAAGATTTGAAAAAAAAATAATACTGAAACTAAATTGAAATAAAAATTAAAAATTTTGCACTCACCACATATATATATATATATATATATATATATATATATATATATATATATATACACCGTATAAGTTCAACTCCGTGTTACTCTTACGTTTGCAGTGGACACATATATATATATATATATATATATATATATATATATATATATATATATGTATATATATATATATATATATATATATATATATATATGTATAGTTCATAGAATACTTCATCCCCCATATATATGGGGGATGAAATATTCTCTGTGTGTGTGTGTGTGTGTCAAGTCAAAAATGAAAACTAGAATGAGTAAAATTGGTATGATTGTTCTTTTTTTATTTTAAAGATATATTTAAATTTTAGAATATATTTAAGAAAAATTATAATTTGAGTCTTTAATGTTTTTATCCGTACTGTTATACGAAACTATCGAATTTTTGTACATAATTAGTAAAAAAAAATACTGAAAACGAAATTTGTTTTCACTTTTTTCTGACAGTCATTTAGTTACAGATAATTTTTTCTGTTAAATTTCATTCAAATTTCCTGTATCATTCTAAAGAAAACCAGTATAATTCATCAAATTTTGTATTCTTTCAGATATTACAACTTGCTCGGTTGTAAAAATGTGATTTTCACGATATATTCTGAACAAGTAAAGTTCATGTAGACGTTGATCATTTTGACTTGAAAGAAAACACGACAATTATAACTGAAGAATTATTTCCATTTTGTGTATATTATATATATATATATATATATGTGTATGTATGTATGTTTGTATGTATGTATGTACGTATGTGTGTATATAATGTTCTTTCTTGAAAATTATTGTCACTTATTAATGTCTTGAAGTAAAGACAGTATTGGTCGTTGAATTCGAAGCATGGTATTTTCGAACTTTTAGCAGAAATTTGTATTTTTCAACAATTTTCCACCATTGAAGTACTAGATTACGCAGTATATACATTTTATAGTCTTATAATCAATATCATTACGTTGAACAGTTCCAATGTATCTTGCTATACGATAATAAACTCTCTAAGTCGACTTCATTGCCTATTTGCCGTGTTCATTTCCAATGATTAGCTGTTTCTTTTATACTAATGTATATATATATATATATATATATATATATATATATATATATATATATATATATATATTGAAGCTACATGAAGAAACAAGAAAGATAAAAATCGAGAAAGGTGTAAGACAGGGAGATGCAATTTCTCCGAAATTGTTTACTGCGGCCTTGGAAGAAGTATTCAAATCGCTCGACTGGGAGGATAAAGGAATCGAAATAAAGGGCGAAAGATTAAGCCATCTCAGGTTTGCCGATGATATAGTTATTTTCGCAAATACTCCGGAAGAGTTGCAAAAGAGATTAGAAAAACTAAACGATACCAGTCAAAAAAGCGGCCTCAACATGAATCATACGAAGACAAAAGTACTGTTCAATGCGTTTGTTTGTCCGAAGAAAATTGAAATAAAAGGAACGGAAATAGAAGAAGTTACGAAATATGTCTATCTAGGCCAGCTTATCAACAGAGATGGATCATTCACTGAAGAAGTAAACGGGAGAATAAAAATGGGATGGAACTCTTTCGGACGAAACGCCTCGATATTTAAATCAACAATCCCACTCTGTTTAAAGAAAAAAGTATTCGATCAGTGTGTACTACCGGTCCTTACCTACGGCAGCGAAACATGGGTGCTTAACGCCAAAATAGTTCAAAGACTCCAAACAACACAACGAAGTATGGAACGATGCATGTTGGGAATAACAAGAAGAGATAGAAAGAGAATAGAATGGATACGAAAACAAACAGGAGTCACAGATATAATAAGAAGAGTAAAGAGTCTGAAATGGAAATGGGCGGGACATGTCGCAAGAAGAGAAGACAACCGATGGACAAGAGAAATTATTGACTGGGAACCAAGGAATATGAAAAGATCGAGAAAGAGACCAATGAACAGATGGGATAAGGATATTAAAAACTTTCTTGGAAAACTGTGGAAAAGAGAGGCACTGAATCGAACAAAATGGAAAATCATGGAAGAGGCCTTTTTCCAGCAGTGGATTAACAGGGGCTGATGATATTGATGATGATGATGATATATATATATATATATATATATATATATATATATATATATACATACATACATTACAAACATTAGCTTTGTTTATAAACTTTCAATTAGATTTCATTATTGTATTTGAGAATATTTTATATATAAACTTGGATAATTAATATAAATTGAAATTTCGAATAAAAATGAATACGTCTCCATTAAGTTACGAGATTAACCTCAGGAAATAATTAATATAACAATTTAAAAATATGAATTTATGTTATTGTTTTTAACTATATACATATCCTAAGCATTATATGAAAAGGCAACCTTTATATAATTCCTTGATAATGCACATTCTGCTGAGGCTTTTCCCGAAACGACTGTTTGGCTTCGAGGCATTAAATTTTTAGTTTTATAACACGATCTGACAATTTAAATACTGACACTTTGTGAAATTAATACCGCTATCCGGCAAATTATGTACCATTGTTAATATTATTATTTGTTTTTGTAATTATTAAAGACATAAATGAAGACGTTTTATTTCGTTGTGATTATACAAGTCAGTACAACAAGTTAGTATTGTCAGTTCTAGGTCAGTCAGGTTAGGTTAGATGTTGGTATCTAGATATATGCAAAATAACTAGATTTTACCATATCATTAGGTTATAATTTGTACTAATTTGTATAACGATAATTGACCTTAATGTATTGTCGAGTGATAATGATTTTATGAAACGCATAAATAAAAAACAAAAATGATTGGCAATTAATTAGTGAACATTTTTCGTCAGTAAATAAATTGTAACTAGTGAATATCTAAAGAAATATTTCTGATACTATAAGATTCAGAAGCGATCGTGACAAAATGTGGCACATAGATGGAAACACATAAGTCAACATGTTTATTTATAGAGACTTTATATAGATAGGTAGTATTGTAGACATTTTGTACTGCAGCTTACACTTTTGTGAAAGCTCAGTAAACATATTTTTAGAAATAGGACACGTATTTCCATTCAAAAACTATTACTTTTAAGTGAATAAAATTAAAGAAGATAAGATATTTATCATTTCTTGTTTTACTTTTTATGCTTCAGATCGTTTTTACATATATTTCTGTACATATGTTATATATACAAGATTTCCAATAAACATACAATTTTTAATTTGAAATAAAACACACACACATACACACACACATATATATATATATATATATATATATATATATATATACATTTGTGCCGAAATATAAGGTTTTTTATTGTAAATAATAGTTGTGGGTACGCCAAAAAATTCAACATCTCACCTTACACAACTGGGGTTCTTCCTAAGAAATTACTCTTCAGATTTCATCTTTTAGATCAGAAATTATTTTAGGATTATGGTGTATGTCTATTCTTTAACGTGATTCCAAAGAAAGTAGTCCAACGGAATTAAATCCCGTGATCTCAATGGCTAATTAATGTTACCATTACTGGAAATAACGCGACCAGGAAATTTTGTCCTTAATAAATCAATTGTTTCACCAGATGTGTGGCTTGTTGCACCGTCCTCCTGGAACCATATATTTTTCAAATCAGTATCCAATTCAGCTCACAAAAAATTGTTAATCATGTTTCAGTATCTTTATCCATTCACAGTAATGGATTTACCAGCCTAATTCTCACAAAAGTAAAGACCGAAGACTCAACCGAACCAAAGCGTGCACCAAACGGTTCTTCATTGGCTTCTCAAAGATCACCCTTGGATTTTATTCGCCCCAGATTCGGCAGTTTTGCTTGTTAACGTATCCTGAAAGTAAGAAATAACCCTCATTGCCAAAGATAACTTTTTCAGAACAACCGTGTTGTTCCAATATCCAATTTAAAAATCTCCGATGCAGTGAATGGTCTACTGGCTTCAATTCTTGTGTTAATTGAACCTAATAAGCCTTCAGTAATAAATCCTTATGCAAAACGTGGTCGTTTGTAAAAGGTCCAATTGCTGTGAACGATCTAGCATTAACAACCCTGGCTCCCCCGGTATCCTTTCATGAACCAGGCCAATGTTTTCTTCAGAACGAGTACTGCGAACACACATATTGGTCTTTCTTTATTTTAACTGATCCAGTCTCTTCAGATGTACTCACTAATCGCAGAATTTTGAGTCAGGTGGACGAGTATGTCGAAAATAAATATGACTTAATTTATGAGTTATTTTTTTATAGAACGACCGTTTTAGTAGTACAATTGCTTTACATTAGTGCGTTGTTTTGTTGCAAACGAACATCAATAAAAATGGTAATGTAAAAAAATACAGCCTTCAATTTGACATTATGAAACACAACCTCTTAAAAAAATGCGTCCTTAATGGAACAGTCTCTCTCTTTCTTTCTCTCTCTCTCTCTCTCTATATATATATATATATATATCATCATCATCATCATCATCTTCAGCCCCTGTCAATCCACTGCTGGATAAAGGCCTCTTCCATGATTTTCCATTTTGTTCGATTCAGTGCCTCTCTTTTCCACATTTTTCCAATAAAGTTTTTAATATCCTTATCCCATCTGTTCATTGGTCTCTTTCTCGGTCTTTTCATATTCCTTGGTTCCCAGTCAATAATTTCTCTTGTCCATCGGTTGTCTTCTCTTCTTGCGACATGTCCCGCCCATTTCCATTTCAGACTCTTTACTCTTCTTATTATATCTGTGACTCCTGTTTGTTTTCGTATCCATTCTATTCTCTTTCTATCTCTTCTTGTTATTCCCAACATGCATCTTTCCATACTTCGTTGTGTTGTTTGGAGTCTTTGAACTATTTTGGCGTTAAGCACCCATGTTTCGCTGCCGTAGGTAAGGACCGGTAGTATACACTGATCGAATACTTTTTTTTTTAAACAGAGTGGGATTGTTGATTTAAATATTGAGGCGTTTCGTCCGAAAGAGCTCCATCCCATTTTTATTCTCCTATTTACTTCTTCCGTGAATGATCCATCTCTGTTGATAAGCTGGCCTAGATAAACATATTTCGTGACTTCTTCTATTTCCGTTCCTTTTATTTCAATTTTCTTCGGACATACAAACGCATTGAACAGTACTTTTGTCTTTGTATGATTCATGTTGAGGCCGATTTTTTGACTGGCATCGTTTAGTTCTTCTATTCTCTTTTGCAACTCTTCCGGAGTATTTCCGAAAATAACTATATCATCGGCAAACCGGAGATGGCTTAATCTTTCGCCCTTTATCTCGATTCCTTTGTCCTCCCAGTCGAGCGATTTGAATACTTCTTCTAAGGCCGCAGTAAACAATTTCGGAGAAATTGCATCTCCCTGTCTTACACCTTTCTCGATTTTTATCTTTCTTGTTTCTTCATGTAGCTTCACTGACATCGTTGCTTTTTTATAGATGTTATCTAGCAGCTCGATATATGTGCCCTCTATGCCCTGGTTCTTCAGTGCAGATATTACCGACAAGGTGGTGATGGAGTCAAAAGCCTTCTCGTAGTCTATAAATCCAAGACACACTGGTATTTGGTATTCATTTGATCGGCTTATTACTTCTCTCACTACTTGAATATGATCCATTGTACTAAATCCGGTTCTAAATCCTGCTTGTTCCCTTGGTTGGGCGAAATCTAGTTGCACTTGTAGACGTTTCGAAATTATTTTAGTAAAGATCTTATATATCGTAGGTAGTAAACTAATCGGCCGATAATTCTTCAAATCTTCTTTATCTCCTTTCTTGTGTAGAAGAATTACGTTGGCTTCATTCCATTTATCTGGGATAGTTCTTTTTTGTATACAAGCAGTGAATATATCAGCGAGAACTTTTTCTGTTTTTTCTCCTACTAACTTGAAAATTTCTGCTATTAACCCATCATTTCCGGCTGCTCTTCCATTTTTCAAATTCTTTATTGCATATGTAACCTCTTCCGGTAGCACGGGTGGCACACCTTGGTTTGTATGTTTTCTATTCTCGTTTTCTTTGTTACATGTATTTTTGTATAGGTCTGTGTAGGATTCTTCTACTCTTTTAATGATTTCCTTTTTGTTGAAAATTCTGCTCCCATCATCTAATTTAAAGGCAGTTATATGTTCTTTGCCAATCGTTAAGCTCTGTTTCATTTTTCGGTAGCTTTTATTTTCTTCAATAGTCTTCTTAATTAGTTCATTGTTGTACTTTCGAACGTCTTCTCTAATACACTTCCTCACTGTTTTGCCAAGTTCGATGTATTCGATTCGGTCTTTCACGTTATCTGTTAGTTTTATTTCTCTTCTCTTCTTCATTAGACATTTAGTTTTTTCTGATATTTTCTTATTTGATTTTATTTTAAGGATTCCTCCTATTTCTTGCGCGGATTCTTTGATAATTTCAACCACTTTTTCTTCTACATTCGCATCTGCATTCTCCAATATGTTAAAACGGTTTTTTAATTCTATTTCAAATTCTACTTTTCTCTCTTCTAGAGTTTGAATATTAATTGTCTTCCTCGGAGTCTTGAAAAGTTTTCTTCTTTCCAGTCTTTAATTTATGCGTATTTTGCTTCTTACCATCCGATGATCGCTCCCGGCATTAAATCTATTTAATACGGAACAATCTTCCACAATTGATTTTTTATTTACCAGGATGTAGTCTATTTCGTTTTTGATGTTATTGGGACCTTTCCATGTCCATTTCCTTTTGATATTTTTCTTGAAAAAGGAGTTCATCACATATAAACATGTGCTCTCTGCAAAATCAATTAATCGATTTTCTCTTTCATTCCTTGTTCCAAAGCCAAATTTTCCAACTACATTATCGTTTTCTTGCCTTTCTCCGATCTTTGCGAAAATCTCTCCTCTCTCTCTATATATATATATATGTACATATATATATATATATATACATATATATATATATATATATATATATATGTATATATATATATATATGTATATATATATGTGTGTGTGTGTGTGTATGTATCTATGTATCTCTGTTTGCACTGAAGATATGTTAGTAAAACAAGAAAACATAAACACGGATAATACAACACACTACATTTTATTTATCAATTCTAACTTCATAAATACTTTCTTTACACACATTTACTACTCATTACATTTCCCATCGATCCGAATTAATGTCTCGTGTCGTTCTATAATTTGTAATATTTCACCATTCTTTGTCTTTTCGGAATAACTCACTTCACTCACAGATTATTTAGTCGAAACTGGGAATCAAGAGCCTTCTAGAACATTGTTTAGTCAGCAGTCTTCTAGAATATAAAAGACAGCATTGTTTTGATTTTTTTATTTAATTGAATATATATATATATATATATATATGTCTGTATGTGTGTGTAAACATGTATATTTTGATAATAAATGACTTATATTTTTAGGCGTTGCAGTACAATTGATACAGAAATTTTTGGTAAGTATTATTTTTTATGACTAAGTAATATTATTCTTTAAAGTTCTGAAAGTAACATTTTTATTATAGCTGTAATTATGCAAAAATATCTGAAATTTGTTAATTTGTCACAATAAATTTTTGAGCTGTTATTATGGTAATACGTATCAACACTACCAGTTGTATAGTGGTGATCCAGTATTATTTGAGTGAGATTTTAGCTATTATAATTTCTGCGTGTTCATTGTACTTTGCAAACAATACATTAATTGCATTTAAGTATGAGAATAAGTTGTTAAAATGATACTAGAGAGCTATTTTTTATAAAATCGAAATATGATAAATTTTTTTTTAACAGTTTTACATGGCACTAATATTAAACATTAGTTTTTTATAATATTTAACATATATATATATATATATATATATATATATATATATATATATATATGTATGTATGTACAATACATAAAGAAATTAAAGAATCTTTTCAAAAAGATTATATACTAAAATATTCATATTATCACAAATGAATCAGAACTTTACACACTATAGGTTGTTTTATCAGAATATTCAACAAATACCCATTGTTGACTTTTACTGGTATGACACAATTTAATGGTAAGAGCACCATCCTCAAAGCGAAGCAATGAGAATCAGACACAGAACCAATTTGCTATACCTGCCCTTTGAAGATGATATTGCTATCAAAATAGTATATTTATGTGTATATGTATATATATATATATATATATATATATATATATATATATATATATATGTACAATATATATATATATATATATATATATATATATGTATATTTAAATCGGGAAAGAGAGAAAGAGAGATGCAGGTATTCTGAGATTTCTTTATATATAAGGCGTGCTCTCACTTCAATGTTAAGTGAAAAAGCATGCTTTAAATTTTCTCACCCCATTGGTGCACCAGTTATTATAAAATGAAATAATATTCCATTGTAATTTAAAATTGTAATTATAGATTGTGTAATTCATTACTTATCCCATTTTGTTATTTTTAACAGAAATTATTGTATGGAGTAAGCATATACTTTTATCAGAAGTTACATCAACCATATGTCTAATAAATCTCCTAAAAATATTGTCTTGTTTCACTTTCCAAGTATTTGATATTACTTACTGTCATAAAGATTATTTATTTCTTTTTGATTCAATTCGAACAAAGTATCGGAATGGATTTTGTATAACACGCTCCATACCCTTAACACATCACAATCTTCTGATTTAAATTCGATTTAGCATTTGTGGAATGAATATATTGGATAGAAAGTTCAGAAAACATAATATAACCAATGAATCTCAATTAAAGGAAGTGACTGTACGCCAATGGGAAAATATAAAGCCGAAAGTGACGTATAAATTAATTTCTTCGATGCCAAATAGATTAAAAGAAGTGATAACGAGAAAAATTTTGTTGACATACTATTAATTTCAAGTTTTCTGAAAATACTTATTAGTGAAATTTAAATTAGTACAAGTTGTTCCAATACTTTCTTCGCGAAACAGACTATTTTAATTAACGTAATTTTTTTTTGTAATTCTAATGAATTACTGTTATTATTAAATAAATAATACATTAATTATACAAATATATATATATATATATATATATATGTTCCAAATATTTCCGAATGTTTTAATTCTACCCTTTCAATTACAAAAATGTTAAGTACTCTAATACTTTTTAGGAGCAGTGTATCTGTGTATATTATACACTTATATTTTTCTAGACATAACTTATTACTCTGAATTTTTTGAAAATGTTATTTGTGTATATGTGTTTGTACTGTTTTCTAGTACAAAATTCAGTTGAATAAACATGGTGATCTTGATTTTAAAATTTATTATTTCAGTTACATTACGAGTTCAATTAATGATAGATAATGTATAATATATGAGTTAAATGAGACACATTAATCTGGAAGGTGTGTAAAATACTATAATACGTTATGTTGCTTTTCTTAACTCTAATGTTTTCCAAATTCATTGCTTATTAGTTATTATTAAATTTTGAGTCATGTTTTTTTTCGATATTTGTCCATTTTTCTTTTACTACTCGTTAAAACTCTTCTAGAGATTTCGGTGCTAAAATGATTATAATACGTTATTAAAGAATCCTCCAATTATCGTCAATAATATTCACATGTGCTCTCTTTGTTGGTCACTTCATACATGTAATTCTTAAAAAGTTGAGATATTCTATGAATAGTCTTTTAGCAGGCAACTATGCATAATCATTCTTGAGTATTTATCATTTAAAAGTTTTCATAAAAATTAATTAAAAGATATACGTTCTCCACAAATGTTTCCCACGTACCTTAATGAATTTATGACTTCACTTTGTATCATAGTAAGTTCTGTACGGGCACCAAAACAAAACTCTGTCTTGAAAAATTAAGATTCAGTACCATACAGTATTTTTTAAAAATATTTGAATCAGCTTTCCTTTATTCACTCTTACAGCATAGTCAGTCTTACCCATATGGTGATTTGATACTAATTCATGTTTTATTAACGAATAGTAATTGCTTTTATACATCTTAAACTCATCTCCCACCGTTTTGATAAAAGTAAAACATAGTTACTGTATTTTGCTTAATTGGAAAAAAATCTGTTTCCGATCAGCTTTAGTTCCTACAATTTTCTTCTTTCGGCACGTTACTACAAAAATATATTTCGGTCTATGTTTGCTATTTTTCAGCTCACGACTATAGATATTATTATTTATCAAAGATAATTTCCGAAATTAAACTTCATGCATTTTATTAGTATGCAGATTAGTTACAACTTTAATCGGATTTTCATTGAAAAGAAAAAATGTCGTATATTGAAAAGACTCCCTCCTCATTGTATTATTCTATTTTGGGGATAATTAATTAGTCTTTGCAATACGAATACGAAAATTGGCTTTAGTTCTTTTCTAATTAACGTTACTTATTTGTTTTGAAACAGTTGACTTCCTTTGAATCTATTTTTTATGATTTTTTGCGGATTTTACATATGTTAACAAAAAGTGTAGTAATTAAGGACAACAAGAAGCCAAACTAAGAATGAACCGATTTATTACATAAATCAATAATAAACTCCAAGAATAAAATATCTTTTAAAAATGAAATTACTCGCAATGTGTAGAAAAAAAAATAATGTTTTTATTGATATAAAAAATTATGAAAATACATTATAGGATAAAATATATATTTTTAAAACTGAATTTGTTACAAGAAAAATAAATCAATACAAAGAAACACAAAACTTAATACAAGGCAAGGTGAAGAAATTGTAAACAGTTTCAAGTAAATACATAGCGATACGTTAATTATATCCATATACTGAACGGGTTATATCAACCCTGTGATCTGTTTAGCTGTGGAAAGAATATTGCGCAAGTTACTTGTTATATCTCGTTTTTTATTGTCACATCTATTCTTTAAGAAAAGTAAGTACTCATTTTCAGTATAAGAGATCATTCTAATTGATTATCATATAAAAAAATAATAATTTTAAAAAGGGGGCTCTGTCTCCTACTCAGTAAGCTCATCGACCCCAAGGGGGAGGCTTCGCTCCTCGCTCACTAACGTTCGCTCTTCCCTAACAGAAATTAACAAATTATACGCACAAATAATCTGCATAAAATGTAAATCGTAAAATTTTGATTGGAAAAGTTCACTAAAATGAACAATAGAAGACAATGTTAAAATGTGTAACATTTTTTTTACTCTAAAGCTCCAGTGAATACAATATTTTTAATAAATTTCTTATCAGTTTTACACTGAAATCGTATATTCTCTTTAGTTGTACACCATGACAGTACTACATACGAGGTCAGACAATTAAGTAATGCGACAAAATTCAAAAATCGAGTATATTTAAAAATTAAGGTACATCGCTGCGATCCCCTTCAAAGTAGTCCCCTCCCGCATCTATACACTTATTCCAGCGAGTTTTCCAGTTTTCGTAACAATTCTGGAACACTTCTTGTGGGACCTCTCCGAGTACCCTCGTCACAGATTCTTGGATATCTTCAACGGAGTCAAAATGTCGACCTTTGACGAATTTTTTCATATGGGGGAATAGGAAAAAGTCGCAGGGTGACATGTCCGGTGAATAGGGCGGTTGTGGTAACGTTGCGATGCCTTTAGACGCCAAAAACTGAGAGACACTGAACGCACTGTGACAGGGAGCATTGTCGTGATGCAGAACCCAAGTCTTCGCGATCTCTGGACGCACTCTGAGCACCCTTTTTCGTAATTTTTCGAGCACATTGCGGTAGAATACTTGATTTACGGTTTGTCCAGGTGGTACGAACTCTTTGTGAACCACCTCTTTGCTGTCGAAGAAGCAAATCAACATGGTTTTCACTTTGGACTTGCTCATTCTCGCCTTCTTTGGCCTTGGTGCTCCAGGGGACAGCCACTGTTGGCTTTGTCGTTTAGTTTCGGGGTCATATTGAAAGAACCAACTTTCATCACCAGTAATAACTCGATCGAGAAGAGTAGGATCACTTTCAACCTGCTCGAGACAATCTTGAGCGATGTTCATTCGGTGGGCTTCGTGACATGCACTACTCGCGCGTTGTTACAAAACACTAAACAGCTGGCGAAGAAATGATCGTACGAGGGTGGTCAAGGTCTCAATCGAGAGAGTAGGGATCTGCTATTACGGTGGAGGAGTTACAGGTTCGTAGTGTTACCACAGGCCGAGGAAAAAAATCGGTCGCATTACTTAATTGTCTGACCTCGTATATTTAATAAAGATTAACTAACAAAAGAGATTATTTTATGTAATATTAAATAAAATATTTTATTTATATATACGAAAATTGATAAAAAATTCTATCAATGAATCACGAGCAGGAATACAAATTAAATATCAATTAAAATTTAAAAAAAAAGTTCGGTAAAAATCGCTATTCTACGTGAAGAACGAAACTGGTATTTTCGGAACACTATTCACATACGTGTATACGAGTATACGAGTATGCTATCGATGTTACACGTGTATCGAGCCGTGAAGGATATTGTTAGATATTTAAGAACTAGAAATCATAACTGACATTGATATCTTTCAAAATAATAAATAAAGACAGAAGATAAAAGCATACAGGCAGGAATGAAAAGATACATATCCGTACCGAAACTTTTTGAAATTTTATTAGTACTTTCTAGTTATATATAAATATATATATATATATACATTTGTATGTATATGCGTTTGGGTGTGGGTGTATGCTTATAGTTGTGCGTGTATGTATAAATATGTACATAGAAACACAACCCTTATACGAAATGAAATTGCGCTCCAGTGTATCTTATTTGTTTATCAGATTGTTTGTCTTTTTGAAGTTACAAATAGATAATGAAATACTCGTTTCGATATAAATAATTTAATATAATAGCATCGAAACGCGACCTTCTATTCAAAATATATTTGTCATCAAAAAAGAGAAAACGTTTTCTTTTTCGCAATTATTATTTAAGCGTTTAGAATTCTACCGTATCTAAAGGATTTTTTTCTTTTTTATACAAGATCTTAGACTTGATTTGTAATTAACAAAAAAAGTGGTATAATCAATTTTAATAATCATTATTTAATTCTTTACTTGTGTAACACTGAAGAAAGTAATTCATAAAATATAATTCCAACACATTTCTCTCTCTCTCTCTCTCTCTCTATATATATATATATATATATATATATATATACTTAAAATATTTCCTATCAATTAAAGGGTTTTCTTTTCAATATACCTATGATTCATAAATTAATTTTAAAAATGTTTTGATAATAATTTCTTTTATTGTTGTCAACAAATAAAAGAAGTTATTACCAAAATATTTTCATAACTTCTTTCAGAGAGTAATACAAAAATTGAAATCGAATCTACAGTAAACTTTTGTGAAATAATTTTTTTAAAATATATTCAATTTAGAAATAGTTGAAGAAGTTAAAAACTGGATTACAAATTTATATTTTTATTCTATATTGAAGAATATAGACCATTGTTTTAATGATTAATAATAATGTAATAAATAAAATACTAAAAATACGGAAACTACAACGGAAAAAATATTATATATATATATATATATATACACACTTTATGTATAGATATATACGTATATACGTGTGTGTATCTTTATTCAGAACTAACCGATAACCTTAATATTTAAAAACAATATATATATATATATATATATATATCTTTGCTAAGCAATTGATATAACATCACAAAACAGTCAAACACTATGAAATCCGAAGAGTAGCATATTAGGCATTGCATACTTTTCGCATTTCAGTTGTAAAAATGTCGTCCAAGTTGTGGAAATATTTTTTTCATTGTAATGCATAAAACATGCAAAAAAATCTAAAACATTACAAGATATCCGAAACTGCATTAATACTTCGTCGACTCAAAGCCGCCATCTTTTTTGCAAGAGATTCATCAATTGTCTGACAAATAGAGCAACTTAAGATAAAGTAAGGTGGGATATTTTGAGGATTGAAATGTATTTTATTTTTCCATAAACATTCATTTTCTATGAAAAAGGCAGTGAATTAATTTGTATATCAAATACGACCACCATCACCGATTTTGAAAACTTATCAATAATAAAATTTTAAACATGGCGTTAATAATTCAATACAATATTTTTTATTCAAAAAGAGCAAGCCGGTGTACTAGAATCTTATCTACTCATTTTGGATAAAAAGTGTCAAATTTATGCATTTTTATAAGTTTTTATATCATTAATGTGTACAAATACGTCTTTCTGACTCGTGTTTAGTGCATAAATATTAATTTATAAATACTAAATATTAGTTGTGGATAGTATATAAACGTGAAATTGTTGACATATTGTACGTTACCAAAATTTGTACTGGTTTAAAATGTCATGTACAAATTTATTATTTTTTTCTCGAAAACTATGTATATAACAAAATAAATTTAATTTAAAAAATCTCTAAATTTACAAAATAAATAAAACATTTATTTATAATGCAAGAAAAAAAAAGATTTTCTTTTTCATTCAAATATAGAGTTCCACTTAGTTCAATTTGTTTGTGCTCGGCGAGATCTGTGCTTTTTATTTAAATCACGTATTTAATATTCAACCGTTTGTGGCATCTATTAAACTCAATGGAAGATCATGATACACATTATACTCTCATAAATGTTGCATTAAGAATATCAGACACTAAAGTGGCTATATGTGAGGTTATGAGCGACGGAGAATGATTTGAAAACCGAGTAATGGATTATTTTTGTCCAATTTTTTATATAAATATTGCCTCTTTCTTAGAATTTAATTATTTTGCAGTTATTTTAAAAATGTGCTTCGTATATAAGTTAGTATTTTTTAACAATTTTTTCAACAATTACTAGACTTATGTGTTTTTATAATATATACATATATATATACATATATATATATATATATATATATATATATATATATATATACAAGTAGTAAAATTGTATATGAAAAACGTAAACTCATTTTCTATCGATATCAGACAATATGATAAATATAAACTTTTTCCATCAGAACAAGCGAAAAAGTATTTTCATGTTAAGATGTTGAACTAAAAGTATTGACGGAAAAAATTATTCAGCGTCGACGAATCTTTTCAATATGTTTTTTGCAGATATAATTTAATACCTATTCAAAGTATTTTGAAACAACAAATACAATTCTGTATACTATGTTTAATAAATAAATTTGAAAGAATTTAAATTTTATTGTATATATATATATATATATATATATATATATATATATATATATATATATATATATATATATATCGTTACGTATATATGTACGAATATAATGTGGGAAAATATAAGTAAATATCACATATTTATTTGTATAACTAGAAATACTGCAAATCATTCTTACTAGAACAAAACGTTCTAATGAAGAGTTTTATATATTATTTTAATATTTTTTTATAAGTACCTCATTTTTAAAATAAGTAAAGATAGTAAAATTGTAATGTTTCATGTAACTTAGCTAATTTAAATATATGTGACTTTAATTATTTCAAATGTAAATTTCTTATTCAACAGATAACATTAATCAATAATTATATTACAACAGAATCCAATTGAAGCAGTAGCTCTAATCAGGTGATAGTAACGTATCTTAAACAATGTAATAAAACAAACGTTCTTTATTTATTTTTTTAAAATTGTTTCCTGAGGTACAATATTGCTCCCGTTGAAAAGTACTATAATAACAATAGAAAATCAGAGAAAATTTTAACACTAAAGTAAATAAAAATAAGTCAGAAAGGATTAATTTTGTCATATTTAACTTCTTCCGTAATTTAGTTTCTTAACTCTCCTTTAAGTTTATCATAAAAAAATATTATTTTAGTGTTATTAGGGCCTGACAATTATTTTGAATAAAAAATTTTTTTCTCATATTTATTTTACATTATTTTATAAAAATGGCCTTTTATGAATATTATTTTATAAACATGACGGAAGTTCCCTATGAAATATGATAACTTCGATCATCTATTCAATTTAAATGTAGAACAAACATAAAATATTAATAAGGTAACCACATATATTACACTCTTTGGAAATTTTTAACAAGTTCCGAAGATACATGACTGGATAAGTGTTTTTATTCTTCGAATGTAGGTTTAGAAAATGTTCTCAACTATTTAAGAGATATATTCGAAGTTTGACAATTTAATTACTGAACTGACTCAATGAAAATAAACACAATTTGAATAGTATGAAAAATATTTAATATTTATTCAAAGTAATCTCCATTTACTTTAATACATTTATTGAAATGTTCTAAAAAATTTTGTCAGTAGTCGGCAAAGGCGTCCGAAGAAATTGATTTCAATTCGACAATTACATTTTTCTTAATATCTTTTAGATTCTGAAATTGTTTCCCTTTGGGAACAGTTTTCACTTTAGGAAAAAGAAAAAGTCTACTGATGCCAAGTCAAATGAATATGGTGTGTTATTAATTGCAACATCGCCGTGTTTCATGCCAAATGACTTCACAATCAATGCAGAATGGACAGTTTCATTGTCATGCAGTAAGAAACAACTACCTTTTTTCAGAAATTTGAGCCGCACTCGAAAAATAGATTCCAATAATCTCTTCATCACTTCACTGCAGAATGCACTGTTAGATGTTTGTTCTTCCAACACAAATTTTTTATAGATCACACCCTGTTTATCGAAAAAAAATAAATCAACATGGTTTTTATTCTGGATTTTTACAAATGAAACTTTTTGGATCTTGGTGATGATTGTTTAATACACTACATTCTCTGACGTTTCGTTTCAGGATCGTAATTAAACACTCATGACTCATTGGTAGTGGCAATGCATTTAAACAATTTTGCGTTTTCGCGACAAGTTTCAACAAATTCTGCGTGCGATTCAACTCTTCTCTGTTTTTGCTCATCCGTAAAACTGTGAGAAACGAACTTTGCACAGATCTTCCTCTTTCCCAAATCTTCATGTAAAAATTGTCGAACTGTCTACTTATTGATATTCACTTATTTGTCATTATTCGGACAATTTTTTGTCACAATTTCACGAACTTTTGTGATCGAATCTGCATTTCAAGAGATCGACAGACGTCCTGTTCTTGCGTCATCTTGCACATCCTTGAAAATTTGAAACCGTCCAAACACACTAGTACGACCACTAGTATCACCATACACCATTTTCAATATTTCATAACTTTCTGTTGCAGTTTTCCTAATTTACAGCAAAATTTAATATTCACTCGTTGCTCTATGACGATTAACAAAAATAAAATGTACTCGCTAGCTTTTTGCACAAAAACTGTTCGACCTTCACATGACCCCCCTCTATTGATAAAATTGTGAATTATATACAGCTTTACTTTTGCTTTACTTTTACGTGACTTTGGTGAGGCAGTATTAATCTTAGAATTAAATTACCAAACTTCAGACGTATGTGGTTATTAACAACCATTTATTAAATATAATAATATAATATGATATTAACCTTTTTTTAAATCAATCATGGTACAAGTGAATTATTTTTCACTCCACAGACTAGAAAAAAAATTATAAAACTTTCTATGGATTATTATTTATTATTTTTGATTGTTGCTTATGAGTATTTTGATGGTGATGCTATCATATTTAGATTATCTACGAATTAGAAAAATCAGACTTTAGTCACAGTATCAAAACTGTATTGTGACAATTATGAGAATTGCGATTATATCTGGAATATGTAATCTCATCGTCAGTGCATGTAGGATTTAAGTAGACAGCTTTATAATCCATATATGACGGAAGTGAAACTCTATCTATTGTTCCATCGTCACAAATGTACTTGAGTTAGGTGAATTAGTTATTTAATTTCTTTAACGTATTCCTTTGTTTACCAGGATCTTTTTAACGAGTTATCTGCTTAATTTGATTTATCAAAATAAAAAAAATAAAGGTTGGCTATTACTGTTCTGTTAGTCTACGTTTATTTGGATCATCTGAATGTTTGTTCCGCGCTGCTAATTTTATTACAAATTTCATCTTCAGATAGATGTTAAAATGTATTTCATATTGCTAACTCATTAAAACATTGTGTAGATGTCTGAAAACACATGAATTCATTTTTATTTTTTAAATATTACAAAATGAATAAAACCGATTTATGGATTACACTTCACAAAACTATTCAGTTATTCCGACATGTTATTCTAAAATACCAATTAATTTCTTCATTGCGATTTTAATTGAATTGAATTACTGTCTCAAAGTATCATGGACGGAGAGAAAAATCCCACTCTGCATATTTAAATATACATTCATTTAATGAGCATGCCTTCATCAGTATCAGACAAGGTTTTGGGTTAACCATATTTTAATTTAAGTTTCATTTTCAGTTTATACTAAAGTGTAGATTTAGGAAATTTGTACTTTTCTGACGATGCTCGAATGCTAATTCCCCCTTAGATAATTTAATAAATAACTATTTATGGCTTCTGTATTATCATTTACAGACTGATGATTTTTAGCCTTTTTTAATTTCGTACTATGCTGAAGTTACTTCCAATAATCATAAGTTGTAATGGAACCTATATGCATATATATATATATATATATATATATATATATATATATATATATATATACATACATACATGTATTATGTATGTAGATATGCACCTCTGAATTTTGAAAAATTTAATTTATATTTTTCGTGTCAAGTCATTCAAAATTAAAATAAATTCCATCATTTATCTTGTTATGGACAAAATCAAACATACGAGTTTCTCGTCAGCGTCGCAAATGGTAATACTTTTAAAGTAATAATTATTTAATGTTAAAAACTAATTATCAATTTATTTAATTTTGGTAAACACCGAATATTTAGAAATAAGGTTATTGATTTCAAATGACAGTTGAAATAAGTTCAAATAGCTGTCAAAATATATTAGCTCGTACTGTATTTGTAAATCATAGATGATTTTATGATTTGTAAGGTGTTAATTAATTTGTGAATGATAAAGTTAAAAAATAATCGCATACTTTTTATTAAGAAAATTAGGAGTGGATAGTAGATAACTTTATTTAAGGAATACTAAGGTAATAATTCAATAAATTAAGTTTACAAATAATTATATTGCAATTTTTACAAAAGTATGCATGTTTCTCAAGTTTATGTTTTTTCTGAGTAACATTTTGTATTTTTCACTTCCTGTATTCTGTTTTTTTTTTGTAGTGTTCTGTAGTATAAATAGTTTATTATATTCTCGTGTATATTTTTTAAAGGTTTTTAAAGCGCGAATATTTTATTTGTACGAGGATAGAGTGATAAGTATTCGTGTTTGTCAAGAAAACATAATTTTTCGAACAATTTTTTTTTTATTTTTCAATGTTATCCCCTTTTAGCTCGATTCACTAAGTCCAGCGTATTTCCATTTTTTTATCCCTTCCGAATAGTATGGTTTGTCAAACTTCTTAAAAAAGATATTTACAGTAGCGGTGACTTCCGAATTTGATACAAATCTTTTACCTCCGAGCCATTTTTTCCAGTTTGGAAAAAGTCACACAGTGCTAAATCTCGAGAATATTGTCGATGTTGAAGCAATCCGTAGTGCAATTCATGCAATTTTGCCATCGCAATTGTTGATTTTTATACCGGTGTGATGGAAGAGCACTTTTTTCTTTGCCAAATGAGGACTTTTTTTCTTAATTTCATCCTTCATCTGATCCAATAATGATTCATAGTAGATTCCTGTTATTGTTTTCCCTTTTTTAGGATAGTCGATTAGCAATATTCCATGGGAATCCCATAAAACAGTCGCTATAACCTTTCCAGCTGGTGCAATGATGTTTGCCTTCTTTGGTAGACGTTCACTAGAAGTCAACTGTTTACAGCTCTTTGATTTCAGGTGTATAATGATGGATCTATGTTTTATCTAAGGTTATGTATCGACGCAAAACTCTATCTAGTAAGTGACAAATCTCTTGGCGAAAAAATAGAGGTTTAGAGTCAATGAATTCATTATGCATTTTCGGACTTTATCCACTGTTTTGTATATTTTATGCATCACAACACCTTCCACCAAAGCTGAACAAGTCATTCCAGCGACTTTGGAAGCATTTTTTTCGACTTGAATGCAACAAAATGTAAACAATGCCTAATATATTGCTTTTCGGACGCCATCGTGTGCACTACTGTTTTGTGAGGTTATACCAAGTACTTGGCGAAGAGATGTAGTGTTTCTAAATGTTAAAGTAAGCATTTCAAAATCCTAAAATGACGACAACATATTATGATTTAAAATAGAGTTATAGAGATATATCGTTTCAATATATCAACGTATATATCGAATTTTAGTAGTAATTTCCCGTACCAAAATGCGAATATTTTAAATTTAAAAAATATTTATACAAATCCAAAACCGACAATAAATGTTTATGTAGAAATAAAAAATACTATAATAAATTGAACAAGTTTTTAAACACGATGTAATGCAACATGGGTTGTTGACATCTAAGAAGTATTTATTTTTTAACCGAAAAGTAAAAATAAGGCGAACATTTCCGTAAATTCTATTTTAGTTCTTATAAGTATATATGATCACGTTCTATAACTAATATAACTAAAGAAAATTATTGAATAATTAAACGAACCTAATTTAAATATAAGCTTTATTATAAAATAAAATATAAAATTTATATATATTTATATGAAACTAAATATGATCACCGAAGAAGGTTAATAAAAGAATTCATTTATGGAGACCCTAGAATTCTGATGAATGAAGTGCCAACAAGCAGCCTCGTCGAATGAACTAAAAATTTCTCTTAGCAAAAATATTCGACCTAAGAAGCAATGACAATTTTTCAACGACGCAAGTCGTGAACATCAATGTTCTGTACTTGAAAGAACTCAGCGGCCATCAAGTTAAATAAGACGAAATTCTTCTCTCAATCGTGTAAACAACAATGCTGTGTAATCACCGAATTTTCTAACGTAGCACAGCAGCTGAAATACAAGTTCAATGAGAAGTTACCGACGATTAGATTTCATTAGTAGTAATTTTCTTGAAACGAGAATATAATTTAAAAAATATCTTATTCTAAAAATATATTTTTTGTCGTTTTAATTACTTTCTTCATTTTATTAGTCCATTTAATTTTTAATCTAGTCAATTATTTTCGTCGCTATTTCATTAACTGAACTATTCTGTAAGTTAAAGATTTTTTATTGACAAACAGGAAAATTATAAAGCCGAGAAATTTTACAAGATATGAATTTTATCACATAGGCGTATATAAAACATTTTTTTTAAATATAATTTTTTTAAAAAAATCTTTTTGATAAATGTAGATTAAGTTAACCAATACTGAATTTAGTTTAAATAAAAAAAGATATTATTTTCAGAAAAAAAGAATTTTTACTCTATAAACTATAATTTCTTTTTCTTACCAAAAATGTTCAATAAATGAATTAATAATTTTTAATTTTTACTTAAGTGTATTTCGATGGTGATGCCCTTTCACAGAGCACCGAATTACAAGAAAATGGTAT
Source organism: Acanthacorydalis orientalis (assembly GCA_034766995.1). Classification (NCBI taxonomy): domain Eukaryota; kingdom Metazoa; phylum Arthropoda; class Insecta; order Megaloptera; family Corydalidae; genus Acanthacorydalis; species Acanthacorydalis orientalis. Next base: position 3,653,630 of record CM068321.1, on the reverse strand, counting down.
AAAGAAGAGAGATTTTTCTGTAACATAATTGCATAAGCACACTCAAAAATAAACTACCCAATTATTGAATATTTTTCATAAGAAAATTTCTCCTTGATTTGTAGGATAAAAGAAATTATTTATCCAAGCGAATTTATCTTCAGTAACAGAATTACATGGTATTAAGATATTATTTCTTATATATTTGGTAAACACATTAGTTTTGTGCTCTTTTATAGAAAATTAATATTTACAAAAAAATGATATATATTTCAAGCTTCAAAATATTCCTCATTATTTTATACAACTTTTCTGCATCTATCGGGTAACTCAAGAATTTCCCTTGTTAAAAAAAGTTTCTGAATTTCAGTCAATGAAGTCTTTATGATTTTTTGTTATCTTCCACTCTTTTAGCAAATTTTGTGCGTCACAATACCTTCCCTTGAAGCTCAACAAATTATTTCCTTTGTTCCAGTAGCATTTTTTGTCCACTAGAATGCGAAAAGTATGCAATGCTTAAAATGCTATTTTTTGGACAGTATCCTGTTCACTACTGTTTTGCGAGGTTATGATAACTGCTTGGTCAAGATATATAGTGTTTTTAAATTTTAAGATTGGCACTTCGAAATTCTAAAACGACAAAAAATATTTTGATTTAAAACAGAATTACGATTCATTCAATTTGAAAGGCACCAAATTAATTTTTTATACCTAACATATTGTGTTTTTTCATTAAAATAAATAAATGTATGCCTTTTGTTTACAACTATGCAGGAGAAAAAGTATATTATTAAAACAAAACATTTCTTCCTTGATTGTATTTTAACTTTTGTTTAGATTGTATATATATATATATAATCCAAGTGGAAGTACACAACAGGTATAGCTCCTACCTGAATATTTAACAAATAATATGAACATATATTCGGGTGTACATTTTATATATATATATATATATAAGTATATACTAAAGATAAAAATTTGACTTTTTATTGTTGTGATAGAATTCGGAAATATATCATTGCAATGTGTAAAAAAGATTACTAGTTACTAAAAATAGACTGTTGTTTACTGAGACAGTATTTTTGTTACGATTGAAAAATTGCCAAATTTTATATTACCTGTGACATTTTTTGGGACAGTGTTCAAATTCGTTTATTCTTTCCTTAATGATTAATGTTTAAATAACTGGTTAATAATATTATTTTCAAAACGAATAAACAACTATAAATATTAATTCCATCCCCCAAGAATTTAATGCACTAAATTTATCGAGCTACTTTGGGATATATAAATAATCAAAGAAAACATTTAACATCCAATAATCGTAATAAAACGTATTTCTTAAATATGACTTAGCAAAGTGAATTTTTTATAAGTTTATGTAGATTCGTAATCAGCACAAATTATAAACAAAACACTCTGGACAGATGAAAGTGTCATAAACGAAATGTAGAAATAATTTATATGAAATTATAATTAATAATCTAATAGTTCAAGTAGAAATTAATGTTTTAATTTTAGTACCATGTGTTAATAAAGATAATAAAATAAAACAGATCAATTTAATTACTAACTAAAAAGCCAATTTGCATTAAAAATAGTTTATAGTACAGAATATGTATACCACATCATGTCAATGAATATTTTTTTTAGTCATAATAAATAAGATAATTTCTATTTCAAAATGCCAAGAAAATAATCGTCTTAAACATATTATTTATTAGAAATAATTGTAATTTAGCTATATTATTTGTTAAAGAGGTATCAAATACTTGAAATATAGGCTTGTTATATCACAGATATAAATTCAAAATCATAGCACAATGCTTTATGCACTGAAACATCGTTGAATATATTTAAAATATAAAATAAGTCGGTTTAAAGGCGATTTTGTGTTTAAAAAGTAAAATAAAATTAGTCCAAAATTAGTTTTTGATTACACCTTTCAGATTTGTTTATAAAATATTTGCATTACTACTACCATGTTATATGATTAATATGGCCTTTAGTACAACATGATAAAAAAATGACTAAACAAAGTTTTAAGATTTTGAATAGATCATTTATCTCAACATTATACACTTTTAACACAATACTTTATACGTTGAATTCCGGGGGGGGGGTCATATATGACCGCCACTCAACTTGCTTGTTGCGTCGTGGGAGTCATCGGTGACTGGTGATACCAAGATTCGTAGAAATATATAATTCAAGTAAAGGGAAACATTTTTTCTATATTATTGTCATTATTACAATGATGTAAAAAAATTATGCGCCATAAAACATCGAAGCGTCATCGAAAAAACACACTCCATCGCCACGGGGGTTACCGATGATCCCCACTAAGATAAATGCATAAAACATGATAATACAGTTCAACTTAACTGTGTTGTATATTATATTTAAACGCAATATGCATCGCACAACAAAAAAATTGTTACAGCGCCTTGGCAAGTCATATAAAATTGGTCCGGTTTTCAACTTGTTAAATACACAATGTTAACGTATAAAGCTGTAATTTTATATGAAATCTTATTACTGTCTTATCATTTAATTGCTTGTAAATATTTTTATAATCATATTTTCTAATATGTGAATAAATAAAATTTAACCGTTTAAAGTTAAGTTCTTCTGTTCAGTAATTGTCAATTTTTTTCTATTAATTTAGTTATTGTAACATTTGTGAAGACAATTACTTCTGAATTGAACTGGAAATTATTTTAAATGTTAATTATTTTAATGTTTTTTAAAATATTAACGGCAACATCAATAAATATACGTATTTAACTACTTTGGAGCATTCTTTCGCGAGAATAGTAGAGAAAGGTAGGTTTTCAAAATAATTATATATTTCAAAGTGATTAAGTACTACCAAATACTATATGTTAAGATTATGACTATATTACTGGAAAAGTTTGACATTTATGATAGGAATGAAAAACTTCAAGCAAATATAGTTAGATATGAACTAAGACAATTTCCATTCGTTATTATAGATGTAATAAACATAAACTGATAATATCATCTGCTTTTATATATTTTTTGGAACAAAAGATACAGGGACGGGAAAGTTATTGTACATTTTGTCTGTTTCATTTAGAATCTAAAATATGGTTAACGTATATATATATATATATATATTTATATATATTTTTGTATATATATATATATATATATATATATATACATACACACATATATATATATACATATATATATATATGTACATATATATATATATATATATATATATATTTATATATATATATATATATATATATATATATATATATATATATATATATAGTTTTTTTATGAACAAATGAAAATAAATAATTTATTCAAACATTGACAAATAATAAATGACACATTTTTAGTAATAAAAGTAATATTTTAACTTATTTTGGTCATATATATATATATATATATATATATATATATATATATATATATATATATATATATATATATATATATATATGTAGGAAGAAAAGAATGTTCTTTTCTAATATTTAGTTGAGCTGCCTTTGGTGGTAATCAAAGCTTCGATTCATCTTGGCATGCAGTTAAATGCATCCCTGCATTGTTTTTTTGCATCCATGGGTGATAATTCTAGACATGAATATTTTTTTCTGTTAGCTGTATCTTGTTAGTAATGACCACTTTTGCCATTTGCCTCCTCATCAGGTCCTATACATTTTGAATTAGGTTCATATCGGTGAAATTGCCTGTCAAGGCAACAGTGAGACATTTTTCCACTAAGAAAGCTTTTAATTTTCGAGAATTATGGAGTGGAACTTCATTCTGCATAAAAACATGTGTTTCTTCATTTGGGAACCACTTTTTTTAAATTGCGGTAGCAGCGGATTCCTCACTATCTTTTTGTACTGGTCCTGCCGCATTTCGCCCGGAGCCCCTTTCAGGTGCCCAGTTCATTGACCCCTGATAACCAACCAAATCATGTCTTAAGTCAGGTGTTTTATAGTCTGTACTATGGAATCTAAATAGTATTTTTTACAAAGTTGATAATGCACAAATTGAGATTTATTCGCCGCGATTTATAATGTGCTCTCGCCACTGAAACAACCCTTAAATGAAACGAAAAATGCATGATCATTGAGTTTAAAAATTAAAACGGACGTTTTATTAGAAGTAAAATACTTTAAAAAGAATATTTACCGATCTTTACAAGTTTAAATTTCGATTTTTATGATCTATTATCAACATAAGAGGTTCTGTTTTCATAGCATCTGTTAATTTGGGCTTCTGAGCCGATCTGGGGGGCTTTGATGTTCATTTCAGAAAGTTTTTGCTTTAAATTTCGATCATATACTGATATATTAGTACGTTCAAGCTTACAGTTGATATTTTTCGTGGCGGAAAATCGGTTTTCCAGCTAAATCTTCAGGCACCGTACTGACCTTCGATTAAAAATCGGTTTTTGTTCACACTTTACCGTTTTGTGAGGCTAATTCCTGAATTAAATCGATTTTCTTTATGATTTGCATCACAGACGATTTAGATATATCCAATTTTCGAACAATCTCCTGATTTGAATAATTTTTCATGCCAATCAATACTTTTACTTCTGCTATTTTTGGTTCTCCCAAGTCACTCGTTTTACCTTATGTTTTTTATAAATATTATTAATATTTTTTTTACGAGAAAGCATTATTAGTAAACAATGAATTTATAATTTTAACTATCAAAGTATGTGTAAACATGGAAAATCAAATTTCAATAACAAACACTTAAAGTACGTCTGTAGGTTGATATTGTTACGAATGCAATTGATGCATGTTCATGCATGTTCAACGTCTCTATAACAGTCGTGAGAAGCAACGCATCATAAAGAACGTTTTTTTTTAATTTCTAAGAGCAATTTTTCCAATTATATTTTTTCAATTTAAATAACGCTACTTTCATCGTATTGAAAAGCTGGTCCTAGTAGTCAGTAAAGTATAAGAAAACTAAGGTGCATTTAATAATTTGGCCAATGAATGTATATATATATATATATATATATACATTAAAATTAATTTTAGAAGATATTTTAATTTTAGCAATTTTATCCATTTTTCATGCAAAAAAATGTAAACATTTATATTCAAAAAAAAAAGATAAATATATTGCAGTGTTACAATATTTTACTTAAGACAGAAATCGAGATTTGATTTTCAACGAAATGTCAAATCTCCATTTCACCTGTGAATAAAACATGTATTCTTTCTCTAATACAACTGCATTTTATAAATACTTTCACACATTACAGAATATTTAACATATCCTTATCTATTTTGCATCTACCAATTACAAGTTTGAACGAACTTCTGGTAAGGACAGTTATTTATTCAGAAATATTATGTTTCGTATTTCTACCTTTGCTTTACTTATTTACATTCTAAAGAAAATAGATATACAGGAAAAATATTTGCATTTTCCTTAATCTTTTATTCGGAGTATTTAGAATGAAGTCATTATCAGTATATATTTATTTATCTATATACGCTCCTTAGAGGCTATGTATGATCGGTGCGATCTATCGACTTGAACTATTATTCGTTTAAAATCTATAATTTTGAATTAACCATTGCATTAAATATTATTTTATTGACTTTGTGTATATGTTAAGTTTAAATTAATAATTGACAGGAGAAAGCATAAATTATAATAAATACTTTTAGAAACATTTTTATAAAATCTTATTTATTTATTTTACTACACATACTTTTATTTGAGCTGTGTTATGTTTTTTGAAAAGCTGGTTCTGTTTATTACAGTATAAATTATTTTAAGTATAATTTCATAAAAATCAATTTTGTTGATAAAAAGTAATTTCACTGAATATGAATATATTTTGTATCAACTCTTAGACATATAAACCAAAACCAATGTATTTATATTTCAAATTAAAATTTCAATTTTAATTATATTGTAATATTATGGTATATAATTATGAGTAATTATTTTACATTTTATTATAGATTTAATTATGAGTAATTATTTTAAATTTTATATTAGTTATTTACATGTGATACGTAATTGATATTATGTTTTTATTTTTTATATATTCTTTAATATTTTTTCAGAGTGTAATCTTGTCAAATTATTGTAGTTAATGAAAAATACCTATTATTAAATAAATTGCAATCATTGATTATTTATGGTTGTGTAAAAACAGTAAAAAAGGAATGTGACTTTAATTAACTCTCTTGTCATATCTGCTCAAGCTAACATGGATGTTAGTGTTATACATCGAAAATTTTACATCAGTAATTCCAAGATTATAGTTGATGATATTTATTGTTACTCGAAATAAGCGGTATTGATTTTTCAAAAACGTATTTTATATAATCCTCTAGTCAATACACTCCTAAAATCGTTTGAAAGAAAACGCCTTCACACCCATAGAATGAATTGAAATGTAGAGTGAGTAAACATGATATTAAAATACATATAATTGTCTAATTGAATAACGAGTGAAACAAAATTGATCTAGCTATATAAGAAAAGCAATTTAATGCCAAATGGCTACAGTGTATTATGAATACAGAAAGTTATGCAACTGGATGTTAAATCTATTAAGTACAGGATGTTTGAATGAACTTCAGCCGATTTTGTTTTTCAATAATTCTTAAAAATAGTAAATAAAAACTTAATTATAATAAATACAAAACAATAATAAATAACAACTTTTTAATTATTTTTGATGGATCGTTTATTTAAATCGTGGAATTGGGTTTAAAAAGTGATATCGACTAAATGGTTGCCTCTTGTCGCGTTACAAGTATAGGTATTTTCAATCATATTTTTTATGACTTATTCGCATATTTCTGGTGTCATTTAAGCGATTTCTTGTTGAATGTTGTCGTTAAGCTGTTAAACTGTTACTATCTTGTTAGCGTAGAGTCTTTCAATTAAGTAGCCCCAAATAAAAAAATCCGGCGCAGTCAAATCAAGTGAACGAGATGGACAATCGATGCAAACTTTGAAATTGTACACATAGGAAATGCATTGTGAAAATTTACATTGTAGTGACAGCTGTGTGCGATGTGGTACCGTACTGTTGAAACCATATGTGCTGTAGAACTTGTTCATTAGTTTCAGCTGCAAGAAAGTTTTGCAGCATCGCACGATATCGTTTATCAGTAACAGTAACATTTCCATTAGTATCTTCAAAAACAAATGATTCTGTGATGTCACCAGTCCAAATTGCATATCAAAGAGTCACTTTATGAGAGAGTGAATAGGTTGCTTATGGATCACTTTTGAACTTTCAACTACTCAATAATGGCTGGTTTGTTGGTTAAATATCCACGCATATCGAAACAAACTTCGTCACTAATAATTAAAATTTCAAAAAAGTTTCATAAAATGTTTAATTACCATAACACATTTTTGCGGCGTTAAACTCTCCATAATAAATTTCCTGTATCCGAACTATACCATTGTTAAATTACATTTGATATCTACACAAAAAGCAAAAATGGTAGTAAAACAAAATCGGTCGAAATTCAATCAAACATCCTATATTAATATGAAATGAAAGAAATCAATTTTTCAAAATTCTTTTGAAGACTTACTTTGTATCTATTGTATTATTTAATGTATTTTATATAAAAGTATGTTCAAAATTTTAAATTTTTGTAACATTTAATTAAACACAGCTTTCCCCGAATATTTTGGAGACTAATTGTTTGTATATATATATATATATATATATATATATATATATATATACATATATATGTAATGTATACATATATACATACATATTTATATATATTGTACATATTACTAATTATGCATATTCTAAGTTATAAATAATTACACTTTTCACAAATCTTAGTTATCTATATTTAGAAAATTACATTGCAACATAATTTATGCGCATAACGAAGCGTTAATTTCATAGTTCCGTTTGAACAGTGCTTGTATACATGTTTGTATACATATATACATATAAATATACATACATATATACACGTACACACATACATTATATATATATATATATATATGTATCATTTTGCGTTTGTTACGTTAAGACATACGCTGTCGTATGTAAATGTATTTTCCTTTCTGTTTGATTCACAACACTGCTTCTGATATTCAAACACCAAGTAACTTATTCATAAACTTTGTATTAAACATATACAGCGACAACAATAACAGTAGTAGAAACGCAGATGGATCAGTTCTATTAATGGCAACGTCTAATGTTTTTCAATTTATTGTTGAATAATTATTCGATTTCATGTAGTTTCTGCATTGAATTTAAGTTAAGAACTTGTACTATACATTCAAATACATAAACATCTATTCATATATTTATCTATATACATATAATCATATATATATATATATATATATATATATATATATATATATATACAAAGGTAGCGCAAATATTCTTTGCCTAGCATGTTTGCGCATCTGCACGCATAGCCAATCTTTACAGTGCAGTATATTCATATCTTAGTAGTGTTAACTAAAAATATTAAAGTTATAACTTAATCAGTCTTATAATGACAGCGAGAAGAGAAGAAATGTTTTCAACAATGTCACAATAAACCAAAATTGATTATCGTACGGTAATAAAGTTTGTGGCTAAAGAAAGGTTTACACCCCAATCAAGTAAAATAACGATTATATGCCGAGGAAGCCCTCTTCATACTCCAGGGTAAAAGAATGGACTAAAATATTTGTGATGGGAGAAGAGTCACTAAAGGATGAATCGCGGCGCGGTCGCCATATGGACGTGTTCACACTTGGTTCTGTTCCATTTGTCGAAGACCTTGTGCTTAGTAACCGTCGCTTAAAAGTGAAAGAAATATCTGTAATGTCCAATCTTTTAAAACAAACGTTCGCCGAATTCTCCATAACCATTTAGATATGAATAAGATCTGTACAAAATGGGTATCCAAACTTCTTTTGGCCGTTCAGTGTCAGCGTCAAGTAACCTGCGCACGTTCATACTTAGAGCTCTGTGACCTACATCCAAATGCAGTAATCGAGTCCATTGTAACAGAGGATGAAACAATAGCCCTTTACTATTTTCCTCTGTTTGAAGAAGAATCCATGGAATGGTGGGGAGCAGGCTAATCGACCCGATGAAATGCCAAAGTGTCTCAATCTACAAAAAAGATCATGGCCAAAATTTCATGGGATTACGAGTGTATTTTATTCATAGATGTTGAATGGCGTATTATATCTGTTAATAACCTATATGATACAACACTGTTGTATAAATTACGGAATAATTTGGCGAAGAACGGCGCAGAAAACTAAAAAAATAATGCGCTTGTGCCACGACAAAGCACTAGTTCTCATCGCTACTGTTTCTCAAGCCGCTATTCGGAAGTGTGACTTTTATGAACTTGGTTACTCGTCCTACAGTCCAGCATGGCCTATAACAATTATTATTGTTTTGGTAACATGAAAAACTATTTAATGATGATAATGAGTTGAAAACAGGTGTAACTGGCCACTTTAACACGAAAACAGATGATTATTTTTTATGAGGGTATAAACTTGCTAATTAAGCACTGTAAAAAATCTATTGAAGTTAAAAGGGATTTAGTTGAAAAACACTAAAAACCCTGTTCTTTCATTTACATTCCATATATGTAACATTATCTTCAACCTTTAATGATTCATTACTGGATGCGTTATATTCATTTTTTTCCAATTTAAACAATTTACATCATGTGTCATACATTTGCAAAATATTTTCTAATAATGAATTACTATATATTTTTTAACTATTTTTAATATATCCATAAATATCTCTGCCATTCTGGTGGTAGTTTATTTTAATATCGATTAATTTATTTTCTTATAGTATGTTGCCCCAGTTTAGTTTTAAATATTTTATTTTGGTGTATATGTACGTTTTTCTTTGTTTTCGTATCTGTTTCATTCTTCTTGTATCTGTTTCTATTGTTTATAACATACATTTCAGAAGTACTGTATAATATTTTTTAATTCAAGAAGTATGCTGCATTTCCATAAATAAGTACAACTAAAAATTTTTCCTCATTTTTTCTTTCCATTTAAACGAAGTGGAGTACTCGTATCAATCAAATATTGAATCTTTTCATTCAAATAAATTAAATCCTTTTTTTACTTCTGATAATTCCGTAATAAATTATTTTTCTGTATATAAAAAGTAATTCTATCGTAAAATTTCCATAAATTTTTTTTATTTTTCGTGTAGACCATCTCCTTGCAAATCCGCTTCCACCGATACACTTTACAAGTGGCACGTTACCCATTTCAATTAGCGATCATCAATTTTTGGAATATCACGTGACTTCTGACTGGTTGACATCAGTCACATGGACGAGTATGTAGCTCTCTCGTGGAGTACAACGAAAGAGATGTATACGATTTCAATGGAAAACTGATGACATTTATTCAATATTGTATTGACTGAAGAATTAGAGTAGAAACATTGTAACACATTTTAACATTGAATTTTCTTGTTAATTTTTGTAAAATTTTCCAATAAAAAATTTACGACTTAAATCTTACATAGATTATTTGTTCGCATAGTTTATTAATTTCTATTATTTTTAGAGGAGAGCGAGTGTCAGAAAACAAGGGTACCTCCCCCCCCTCCCCCCGGGAGGGAGCATAGTGAGAAGGAAGAGATCCCCCTGGTTTCTTTATATTAATAAATGACTTCAAATCGACATTATAGAGCATTTAACTTATTTTTAATGGTTTATTTCATTTTACTTTTTCTTTTATCACACCATCATATTTTCTATGGTGATTTACTTTTTTACTACCTTCTATTGCTCCAATTATTTTATTTAGATATTTAATAGTATATTATTCCTTATGATCCTAGTGGAATAATTTTATGTATTCTTCCAATACAATAATAAACAATATTGATGGATTTGTATTTCTCTATTTTATATACCATGACAACTCAAAAAGTAATAGGATATTTAAGAAAAAATATATTTTTCTACATAGAGGATTTTTATTTATTTCTGTGTATATTGCAATGATTAATGAGATTATGGAGTCTGTCCTTGAAGAAAAATTTCTATCCTTTTCGCAGCTACTCTTGCTCTGTTCTCCTCTTACGGCCAATAAAACAAATCTTTGTATTTAGGTTTTCCATGTGGATAAACCCTCATAAGGTATCATATTGCACCAAGTGATGTTTTACCTTTTTGTATTATTAAAAGAAGAGTTAGAAGAACGAAAATTTCGTCCTAATGAGGAGATCATTAACATGGTACGGGAGTGCCTACATAAGAGACCAATAATTTCTTCCAAAACGGAATTCAAATGCACATTATTAAGAGTTAGTATAAGCGAATGGAATTTAAAGGGGATTATATAAAAAATAACGTTAATACAAGTCTCGGATGTAGAATAAATAATTTAACTTACAAATATTCTTTTCACTTTCTTTCATATTTTTCAATTCTCACATCTTTTCTTAATTAATACAAAATTTATTGTCGGCATTGCGTTTTTATAAATATCATTTAAAATTTCAATATCTGTGACTCTAATACATTTATTTATTGATAAAAATTACTAATGAAATATATCAGTCGATTATTATATACATTGTAAATTAAAATAATCATTGTTTTTGTTTCTGTTTCGTTTGATAATATCTCAGAACTTACTTTTCCTTCATGTTTGGAGTTTGTTTAATGGACTGTACATATATATATATATATATATATATATATATATATATATATATATATATATATATGAATGATACATTTTATATAAAGGTTTTAAAACTCAAAAATATGTAAAATATAAATAGCATTATTTAATTTTATCGCTCGAAAATTAATTTATGAAAGTAAATCTATTTTTTTTAACATTTGTTTTTTTTTTGAATTAAGATATTCTATGTTTTCTAGAAAATGGTTTCGCATATTATAAAAATAGTGACAAACATACATTTTATTACATGAATTTTGTAAAATAAGCCGAATAATATAACCAAATAATAAAAAAGAGTAATAATTTGGGGGACATCTTTAACATATATGACGTTTATAGAACACTTATGAAGAAAGTGAATATATAAACAAGTAATAATCAAACTTGTAGTATGGATGTGTATTAATAATACAACTTCGGAAGGAATAGAGTTACATTTATTACAAAAATTTACACAATACTTGCCTAATTAGTTAATAATTATATTAAAATCCGATAAATTCTTTTTTTAAATTAATTTTTGAAAAGATTTTTATTAGATACATACGGAATGTATTTTAAATCAGTAAAATTAACTATCTTTAATTTAAAAACATTCTTATTTACTTTAGTTTGATTATTGTTAAATCGAAAATTATTTTACTGTTATCGAATACTGTCTCGTAAAGATTATTTCATAATAAAGAATGTTTAATAAAAAAGTGATAAATACATAAAAAATAAAATACACGAAAATAAAATTGAAAATTTAATTTAAAATATTTTTCGTACTTCGCAATATTTTAATTTTAAATCTGCCATTGACAGCATGCAAAAATATATTTGAAAAATTGTATCGAAAAAGTAATCAGTGAAGTTTCCCATATAAACGAGTTTCTCTTCTTGTTGCTACTACGTCTTCCTTTTTTCTTTTATACTAACTGTACTTACATAGGCGTTATAAATTATACGCACACTCACACACGTATTGACCAGGAAGCTGTTCTGTCTATTGAAATGTAAAAAAAGCTTTTTACTGATGAAAGTTCACTATCAATCACCTACAAACAAGCAATGGTCTCTTTGAAGTCGATAAACGAGTCCGGCAAATTCCTCGGTCAGTGATGTCTGAATCAACCGACTAATTTTATCATTCCGCACACGTACAATGGAACTCTGAAAATCGCTTAGCTTGGGCAGTTTTAATTTCGGACGAATCTGATTTCAGTGCAATCCTCCTCTATCGAACAGTAAATATTTATATACTTACATACAGTATTCGACGTGTTCTTTGATTCTGTTGGGAAAATGTGATTTATATTATATGGATATATTGTGCAATATAATTTGATCATTTTTATATTATAGGAGGTATTACACCATTTTAACGAATATATATATATATATATATATATATATATATATATATATATATATATATATATATATATATATAAGGTATAAAAAATTAATTTGATGCCTTTTAACGACTCAGTTATAATTCTGTTTTAAGTAAAATTATTCTCTCGTCCTCTTAGAATTTTCAAGTGCCAACCTGAAAATTTAAAAAAGGTAAATATATTAACCAACCAGTTGAAATAACCTTACAAAACAGTAGTGAATATGATGGGATCCGAAAAAAAGCTTATTAGTCATTGCATATTTTTCGCATTTCAATTGGAAAATGGTCTAAAAGGTTTTGGATTGGTAATTGTGAACTTTTGTATCGAAAATACCTCGGACAATCGAAAAAAATTGAAGGAGCTTGAGCAGCTGTTAAGTAAAAACTCCCCTGAGACTAAACAAGAACTCGCTCAACATCTTGGAGTTACCCCAAAAGTTATTACTTATCGTGTACATCTGTTAGGTAAAATTCCAAAGATTGTTCGATGGATTTCACATGAGGCTAGCACGGAAAACAAAGAAATAGATTACTATTCGCTCTGTTTAAAATTAAAATATTTTGTGATCGTTTTAGGATTTTAAAGTGACAACCTTTACATTTAAAAATGTTAGATATCTTGGTCAAGAAGTTAAAATAATTTCAGAAAATAGTAGTGAACACGACGACATTTGAAACGCAGCATATTAGGGCATTGCATACTTTTTACATTCCAGTTGAAAAAAATGCTACTGAAGTCAAAGGAATGATTTTTTTTAGCTTTGGAGGAAGATGATGTGACGCAAAAATATACAAAAACTGATAAAATAGTGGAAGATATCCAAAAATACATTACGACTTCATCAACTCAAAGCTGTTATCGTTTTCTGACAAGCCATTTGTTAGTTACCCGATAGATGGGAAAAATGTACAAATGAGGGTGAGTTTGAGGATTGAAATATACGAGGTCAGACAATTAAGTAATGCGACAAAATTCAAAAATCGAGTATATTTAAAAATTAAGGTACATCGCTGCGATCCCCTTCAAAGTAGTCCCCTCCCCCATCTATCTATCTTTTCCAGTTTTCGTAACAATTCTGGAACACTTCTTGTGGGACCTCTCCGAGTGCCCTCGTCACAGATTCTTGGATATCTTCAACGGAGTCAAAATGTCGACCTTTGACGAATTTTTTCATTTGGAGGAATAGGAAAAAGTCGCAGGGTGACATGTCCGGTGAATTGGGCGGTTGTGGTAACGTTGCGATGCCTTTAGACGCCAAAAACTGAGAGACACTGAACGCACTGTGACAGGGAGCATTGTCGTGATGCAGAACTCTGAGCACCCTTTTTCGTAATTTTTCGAGCACATTGCGGTAGAATACTTGATTTACGGTTTGTCCATGTGGTACGAACTCTTTGTGAACCACCCCTTTGCTGTCGAAGAAGCAAATCAACATGGTTTTCACTTTGGACTTGCTCATTCTCGCCTTCTTTGGCCTTGGTGCTCCAGGGGACAGCCACTGTTGGCTTTGTCGTTTAGTTTCGGGGTCATATTGAAAGAACCAACTTTCATCACCAGTAATAACTCGATCGAGAAGAGTAGGATCACTTTCAACCTGCTCGAGACAATCTTGAGCGATGTTCATTCGGTGGGCTTCGTGACATGCACTACTCGCGCGTTGTTACAAAACACTAAACAGCTGGCGAAGAAATGTTCATACAAGGGTGGTCAAGGTCTCGATCGAGAGAGTAGGGATCTGCTATTACGGTGGCGGAGTTACAGGTTCGCACTGTTACCACAGGCCGAGAAAAAAAATCAGTCGCATTACTTAATTGTCTGACCTCGTATTTCATTTTTTTGTAAACATTAATTTAATATAAAAAAGATATGAATTAATTTGTATACCTGATAATTTAAAAAATAAAGATAAATATAAAACTTTTGATTCAGAAAATAATTTCGTAAATAGTTCAAATCATAATAAAGTAAACAATTTTAAAAATTGAAATTCAAGTAATATTAACTAAATTACTAAATTTACTAAACTGAAAATCGTTGTATTCGAGACCCAAAGACACGAAGAAGATGAATGATTTCCGTTTTGAGCCAATTCCATACTAATTACCCTATATCAAATTGTTTATTTTGAGTAAAATATACTATATAGAAGTTTTTTAAGCAAGTTTTAAGTTGGTATGATGAATTCTTTCTCTCTTTTTTCTTCATGACCTTGGGACCGAGTTTTGTGATTTAATATACTCGTACTTTGATGCTCTCTTCATGTTATTCTTTTTTTCTAGTGTCGTTCTTGCTCTTGCTATCATTTTTGGCTTAGGAAAATTTTCAAAAAACCTAATTATCCACAAACGGCTCGTACTCCGCCTCTCCCTTCCCAGGTACCTATAGCTTTATCAATGGCAAGCTTGATGTGATTTTTCTGCCAGTTTATAATTATTTATATAAAACCAAGTCTGTCTTTCCTGATATTGTGAATGTCGTCGTTTTATGTTTTGATGTCGGTGACTTGTCATCTGTCGTCGCTATTATATATGAGTAAAAAATTTTATACATAGAGAGAGAGAAAGGTATCCAATTATAATACGTATGAGAACTGGAAATTTGTTTATTTTTAATATCTGTTAGCTTAATTTCGGTTTATATGCTTGGATATGCGTTATCTCTTTCGTATGTCGTTGCGTTATACTTAATAAAGGGTAAAAGTATTTCTCAAATGAATCATTTCACACACACTATAAAACATTTTTATGAAAATATTCAACAAATGTTTATCATAATTTTAAGTGAATTATACTTATTTTGATAGCAAAAAATCAAATTGAGAATATAGTAACAGAATATATAAAAAAATTTTTCTTTTTATTTTATGTCAACAAAACGAATTATACAAGAGTATGATTAAGGAATTAACTTCCACATAACAATCTTAATGAATAAGACATGGATTTAATAAATATTTACTGAAACGCTATAAAAGAATTTTAAGGTTGAATTATGAGAGGAATTAAGAATGCATTTTATAAAACAAAGTAAAGAGAATATAATAATAACTAGATCTTAATTAAATTCGGATACCCACATACAAAAAGATAATGTTTTGCTTATGGTAAGATATTCAAGGTGTTTCATTTTCATCCCCTGGAAAAAACATTATATTAATTCACCAATTCAGAATATTGTGTAGGGCAACATTAATTTCAGAATTTTTTTTAAACCTTTTTTGAAACTTATCCTTCTGTCACATTTAGAACTGATCTGTATTTTTATTACAATTTATTGAGTAGTAGCTGGTTGTTTGAAATTTTATATTAGATTCTTCTACATTTTTTTGTTTAAAAAATGAATATTACTTTAATTTGCATAAATGAAATTTACTCTTTTTGTGCAGTCGAAATATTTTATTTAATTTGCTGTTAATGTGAAGAATATTTGAATAATTTTACATTTATTAAGTGTAGGTGAAAATAATTCCACATGTTTCTTTATACGCATCCAGAGAATCCAATATGTTAAAATGTGCAAATTTTCGTTCACTCGTTGCTCTTCCACTAATATTTTTATTGTTTGACTATATATACATACATACATATATATATATATATATATATATAACTGGTTTGAAATAGAAACTGTTTTCACTCTTAATGGTGAACAATAGGTCACAATTACAAAATTAGAGAGTCTCAATCTCTCAATCGGACAGTAACAATAATTCAAACTGTTGAGTGTGGAAATTAATTTATTACTTTTAAATTGAATCAGTCATAACAGAGTGTTAAATAAAATATTTTCTCATCATATTAGGAGTTTGAAATGCCAATTTTAACATTTAAAAACTCTATATATCTTAGCCAAGAAGTTGTTATAATGTCACAAAACAGCAACGACAATGATGGCGTCCGCAAAGCAGCGCATTAGATATTACATACTTTTCGCATTTCAGTTGAAAAGAATGCTGTCGAAGCCGTAGAAATGAAGGGAGATGTGGCGCATAAAAAATACAAAATATGCTGAAACAATGGAAGAGGTCTGAAAATTCATTACGAATTCATCGACTCAACCACATTATCTTTTTTTGATAAGGGATTCCTCAGATACTTGACAAAATTATCTGACTATACAAAAGAATGTGGGATATTTTGAGGATTGAAATGCATTCCATTTTTCTGTAAACATTCATTTTCTAAAAAAATGCACCGATTTAATTTGTCTGTCTAATTTGAATATATTTGGTATATGAATATGTATATATATATATATATGTATATATATATATATATATTAAGTAAATGAATAATTTTATTAACTCACAACAAATTAGTGGAATTTGTATCTTTAGAATAACACTTCAGAAGAGAGTACACTGTTTCATTTTTGTTCAAGATTTATTGCAATAGCAGTAAAAAAAAATGTTATATTTATGAGAATGTGTTGAAGTTTAATAAGAGTCAGGGTTGATTTAGAAAATTTATTGCTAGTGATTTTGAATTATCTTATAGTTCTCGAAATGGACAACCTGTTCAGTTTGATACTGATCACTTGAAATCGTTAGCGGTAGCTGACCCAAAATTAGGTATACAGGAATTATCATATAGACTCATACACTTGTTTAACAGTATATAGAGATCTGCATTAAAATGAAAAGGTTAATAAACAGAGAATATACGTTCCAGGCTAATTATCAGATGCGAATAAGAATTAGCGACAAATAATTTGTTGCTTATTCCTGAAACGATTATGTAATGTTCCTTTACCGAACAGAATATTCACTGGAGATGATGAATCGATTCTTTATTCGAACATTAAACGCTTTGAACAGTGATCAGAGAACGAAAGACAAAAACGTACTCTTAAACCAACCATATCGTTATGAAAGCTTCTATTATGTATTTAGTGGGATTGCAATGGAATAATTCATTATGAGTTGTTAATTTCTGAAGAAACAGTTACCTTTGAATCATATGGCCACCTACTATAACGATGTATAGAGAATTTAAAATAGAGACTTGATTTAGTCAACAGAAAGGATTCATTTTTCAATACGATAATGCCAGACTACATTGTGGATTCCATAAGAAAAAGTTAGCTAGAATAAAAAGTTTAACCATACCCACCATACTCCCGACATATTGATTCATTTTTCCATGTATATTTCCAGTCTTCAGAGCACTGCTTGGAAAACAAAAAGTTTAAATCTATAGTTGATTTTCAAAATCACCTAGTTTTAATTTACATCTTATATGATAACAATAGCGATTATATAATTGATTATGGATTATTTTTTTCTAAAAAACAAATGTCTTTTTCATAAAAATATTTCATGGCAGATGAGTACACCTAATGCATATATGCTATGAATTTAAAACAAAATGTCAGAAATTAAAGAAATTTCATCATGTTTTTCTCATTTTCTATAATTAAAAACTAGCGAAATGCTTCTTTCACATTGCAAACGAGGTAAAAAATTAAAACTCATACTTAAAAAAATATAAAAAGATAAAATATTCATTTAAATTTTAATATGCATCAATGATAAAAAGATTTTAAAACATAGTATTAATACACGTTTTGAGTAAAAATTAAAAGACGAATATATGAATATAAGAAATGTTGAAAGAGTGATTGTGATGCAACTATGATGAATTATATAAAACTTTGACTGAATAAACTTTGTAACTAGAAGTATTTTGTTTTAATATTAAAAAAAATGTTTATGCTTAAAACATACTATACATTCTGTAATATAGGACATTATTAAAAATACTTCACATTCTGACTTCTAGTGAAATTTTATCTTAAACTGCCATACAAATTTGTTTTATATTATCTGTTATGAAGAAGAAATGAATATTTTATGTAAAAGTTTCGATATAAGACTGACTATTTTTAAATTTCGTTTAAGAAACATATATTTGTTTTTTATTATATACTTTAAAATATAATATAATATAATATTTTTAAAAAAATGTTTACATTCGTAATAAAATAGTATCTGATTATTAGTGTATTATTGTATTACAAATAATTATATATCTATTAATTTACTGGATATCTTTTTATTTAACATTTTTGCTTATTAAGAGTCAAATAATCAGATTTTTAATAATTTCGATTCATAACCTTAATATTATTCATACTAGGACTATTAACAATTTAAATATGCAATGCAGAACTACCTCGTTTACAAATATAATACCACTCGATGTAAATTCTTTTACTTTCGAGTAATGTTTATGAATGTATTTTTTCTTTACCGTAATAATGAATTAATTATATCAGCTGTGATAAACAAAATTCTAATAAAAAAAATATTATATAAGAAAATATTCAACGTGGAAATTAAATGTCACATGGAATGGTTAAAGTATTTTAAGAAGATACGTGAACTCATATACGCAGAAAAATAAAACTAAAAAATGTAAGAGATAAATGAACATTATACATATAACAATAATAACGTAGAAGTAAAAATTGTTGTATTAAATCCGATATACAAGAACATTATTCACTCAAAATGAGTAAAAAAAATACATTCATATTTGGAGTTAAGGGGACCCGGTGGTCTAGCGGCCTAAAATTTAAGCTATTTTAAAAAAATTTTTTCTATATGAGGGTAATGAATAATGCTTTCAAATTTTTTTACACTTATTTTATTATTAATAAACTACACAAAAATGAAAATAAAGACAAAAAAAATTTTTTTTTAAATTAGAAAAATGATGCTGAAGTCTCCCTCTCTAAAAAAATGGAATTGCGTGGTGAATGATGATTTATCTCTCCCTCTAATCTGAAATAAAACAATTGACGAATTTTTAATTAGTATAAGTATAGCTATCGCAGGAAGTAGAATAAAAAAAAAAAATTTGACAAAATGGCGCGTAGTCAAAAGTACAAGTTTGAAAACGACCAGTATTTTTGAATGTTTTGTTAATAAAAAAAATATAAATATTTTACGGAAACTATTAGTTTTACTTCCAGCGAGAGCTAGAACTATTCAAAATAACATATTAAAATTTCAGACAAATCGGTCAAGTAGTTTTTTTTTCTGGCCCCCGCAAGACGAAAAAAAGTAGTTTCGAGATAAACGCGTTTAAAGTTTCAAGCAAGTATATTCTCAAGAAACTGACCTGACCTTCTAATGGGCTGTAGATCCTGAAATACTCTGAATTTCGTCATCAAATTTTAACAGTATATTTTTAAGATACTATACTTTTGAAAAAAAAATCGATTTTTCGAAAATTCTAGACCACCGGGTCCCCTTAAAATCCAAATATAACATACGTTATTTGTTATTTATAAATAACTCCTCAAAACAATTATCAAATAGTAAAGAAACATTTAAAATAGATGTTGTATTGGATGTTTAAATGAATTCAGTGAATGTAATTGGAGAAAAGCATATTTTAAAAGAACTTGGATTACGCGTTCAAAACCTGTTTCATATAAGAAATATCAGGTTCTGGTTATTTAATTCCCAGATTGACACTGAGCATTAAAGTCGCGTAAAATTAATCCAAAAGTAAATAAACATATAATAGTTCACAGTTTTATCAATAGAGGGTGGTAAGTAAGGATCGAACAGCTATTACCGTCTACGCAGGAAGTTATAAAGTATATTGTATTTCAGTCAGTCGTCATGGAACAACGCGTGAATATTAAATTTTGCTGTAAATTAGAGAAAAAAAGCAACAGAAAATTATATGTTGAAAACTGTGTACTGTTATTATACTTTAAGTCGTATTAGAGTCTTTGAATGGTTTACATGTTTCAAACATGAACGTGAAGATATTCAAAATGACGCAAGAACAAGAACGTTCGCCGATCTCTCGAAATGTAGATTCGATCAAAAATATTTGTGAATTTATGGGAAAGGATCACAAAATAAGCCTCCGAATGATTGCAGATGAGTTGAACATCAATGTATTGAGTTCAGATGTCGGGGAGGAATGATTTCTTCTTCCCTGACACCAAGCACTGTATAGAGTGAGGGTTCAGTCCAAAGATGCCCTTCTCTTTAGTGTATATACGAACACGACAGTTTTTAAAAGAATAAAAACACTTTCGTTAGTTGTAGAATACTTTATTCACACACACTGTGCTGACTTGTATTATAACACACGATGCATTCGGTCATACGCTGATGATGCTTGCTTATACACTGACTGATATTTAATACGTCTTAAGGGGACCCGGTGGTCTAGCGGCCTAAAATTTAAGCTATTTTAAAAAAATTTTTTCTATATGAGGGTAATGAATAATGCTTTCAAATTTTTTTACACTTATTTTATTACTAATAAACTACACAAAAATGAAAATAAAGACAAAAAAAAAAATTTTTAAATTAGAAAAATGATGCTGAAGTCTCCCTCTCTAAAAAAATGGAATTGCGTGATGAATGATGATTTATCTCTCCCTCTGATCCGAAATAAAACAATTGGCGAATTTTTAATTAGTATAAGTATAGCTATCGCAGGAAGTAGAATAAAAAAAAAATTTGACAAAATGGCGCTTAGTCAAAAGTACAAGTTTGAAAACGACCAGTATTTTTGAATGTTTTGTTAATAAAAAAAATATAAATATTTTACGGAAACCATTAGTTTATAGGAAACTATTAGCTAGAACTATTCAGAATAACATATTAAAATTTCAGACAAATTGGTCAAGTAGTTTTTTTTTTCTGGCCCCCGCAAGACGAAAAAAAGTAGTTTCGAGATAAACGCGTTTAAAGTTTCAAGCAAGTATATTCTCAAGAAACCTACCTGACCTTCTAATGGGCTGTAGATCCTGAAATACTCTGAATTTCGTCATCAAATTTTAACAGTATATTTTTAAGATACTATACTTTCGAAAAAAAATCGATTTTTCGAAAATTCTAGACCACCGGATCCCCTTAAAAGCACATCCGTTAGCACGCTCTCAGCGTTATGTTTTCAGTTTACAGATGTGCCATCAATCAGTCGATCGGTCATTTAGATATCCTTAACAATCAATAAGGAGACGATTCAACAAAGTTTACATAAAGATTTGGGAAAGAGAAAGATCTGTGCTAAATTCATCCCGCACAGTCTTATAGATGAACAAAAACAAAAAAATTGCATCGTACCCAGACTTTGTTCAGACTTCTTGCGGCAATGCAAATTTTCTTGAGTCCATTGTGATGATGAGTCATGGATGTTTCAATTCGATTCTGAGACGAAAGACCAGGTAATGCAGTGGATTGGAAAATAATCACCAATACCCATAAAGTTTTGTTTGCAAAAATCCAGAATGAAAACCATATTGATCACCTTTTTCGATAAACATAGTGTGACCCATAACGAATTTGTCGCTGGAGGATAAACAGTGAATAGTGCATTTTATATTGAAGTGATGAAGAGATTTTTGCAACGGATTTCTCGAGTGCGGCGACAATTTCGAAAAATGGTTAGTTGGTTCTTGTTGCATGAAAATGAATCTGCTTATTTTGAACTGCTTATGAAGTAATTTCTCATGAAACACGTCATTGTTGAAATAAGTCACCCACCATTCACCTGACTTGACAAAAACAGTTTTTTCTCCTTACTAAAATAAAAATTGTTCTCAACGGGAATCGATTTCAAGATATAGAGATATTAAGGAAAATGTAACCACCGAATTGAAAGCAATTTCTTGACAACTTTTTCAAAAACTTTTAGAATACTTCAATAAGTGTATTAAAGTAGATGGAGGTTACTTTGAATAAAGATTGAACATTTTTCGTATTTATTAAATTGTGTTTCTTTTCATTGTGACAATTCGAGAAATAAATTTTGAAACATTTTACTTCTGAAGAAAACAGAAAAACTTTGTAAAAAGTTAGACATTAGAAAGATCAATCAATACAAAGATCAATGAAAAAAAAAGAATTTTCGTCAAGACTAGGCTATCAGGAAATAAACAATATGATACATATATGTTATAATTCAATGGTTTTAATAAAAAAATATTTTTTCTAAATCTAATTTTATCTTCAAGATCTTTTTGGAGGATTGCTTCTATACAAAATATTTTCTCAGAATTGTACCAAATAAACTATAAAAACATATAAATGTTTTTTTACAATATTAATTAAAAAAAAATAAAATTCGAATAATATTAATAAAATCTTGGTGTACTTTTATGCCAAGAAAAAAGGGGTTCATTAAAAAAACCCTGCTATTCATTTAAAAGTGTGATAATAACGATGGTTTTTATTACAGTTTAATAACGAAGTGAAAGTATAAAGTTTTTATTTAAAAATTGTAAATTTAACATGATATTGAGAAAACAGCACTTCGTTGAATAAAACATATATATGAAATATTCATTTAAATATCTTCACAAATACGTATTTCAATGAAAACTCGCATTCTATATATGAAATATTTTATTATTAGAAACTGGCCGTTCTTAATTGCAATTAATGCAAACAGCAGTTTTATACACCTTTTTTCGACATAAAAAGAATTGTAAAACAGTAAATATATTTTTTCTGCATACCTGGTATACATCAAACTACCAAAGGTAAACATTATACAGTAAAGTTTGTTTTATTAAAGAAAAAAAGTTAATACGAAAATTTAGGGATGAGAAACTTTTATACAAGTTTAAATGCAATAAAACAATTTCTATGAGTTTCTATTTTTGGAAACAAATAGAGATACTTACAATTGCTTAGGTGAATAAATAATGATAAAGAAAACAATATTGAAACAAGATATTTTATATTAATGATAGTTCGTCTGACTTTAAAATGTTCTCCTTTATTAATTCTGGTCGAAGTCAAGTTTTTAACCGTCTTGTTTATTTATATTTTCCATTAAGATTGACGAGACGCGAGTTAATCTTTTGCTCTGTTGAAAGTATATTTGGAGCGTGAACAGTTTTTTTTCTGTTCAATCATAACAGTCTATTTACGAGAAGCAATGAATACCATTTCTTGTTAATTAACCACAAACGACACGACTCTGAAGCTAGAGTGAACACAGGTTTTGATTCGTAATGATTTCTCGTTGAATAATCAAAGAATGCATAACTTTATATTTTGCGGATAAAACTCTCAAAGTGGATTCAGTCACTTCGAAAGTTTGTATGTGGGTGTAAATATATAATTATATATGTATATATATATATATATATATATATAAATATGTATATATATATATATATATTTATATATATATAGATATATATATAAATATACATATATATATATATATATATATATATATACACATACATACATACATATAATATTTTAACGAAAAATTTTTGATGATTGTTTTTTCAATTTGTATGCAATGCAAAATCTCAAGAATGATTATAATTTTCACCATATAGTTCGTGATAATCTGCAGAACAAAATAAACTAAGTGATGAGTTTTAAAGGTTTACTCTTAATGTAACTAGTGGGTGCATATCAATATTCTGCTACAATATTTTTTATTTACTATATTGAAAAAACAGCATAATTTAAATGCGTTTCTTTATGTAATATTTAAGTAATTCTTAATGTAAATTTAATAAATATGTAACTATACATGAAAATGAAAACATGTCAGATTGTCTTTTACAATTACTTTTTACATTTATTTTTATTACCAACCTTATATACTCTAAGAGGAATAGATCAGATATAAATTATATTTTACTCTTAGTCGATCTTTTTGGGAAAAAATATACGAGTTTATTAATATTTACATTATCTATCTATATAAATTATATTTATCAAGTGAAGTGACTTTATGATTTAATATGATTGTGAAAATAGAACCTATTTATTTAAAGATGCGTCAACGTGATCTATGGAAAAATGAAAAAAACTATAACAAAAATATATGTCCAGACAAGTATATTATAAGCACTTTCTCAAAATCCCACAAACATGGTTAACAGAATTACTGAACTACTAGTGAAAATGTAGTCAATTAGATCAATAAAAAATATTATTTTATCTTTTACAGGAGTAATAAATAACATTCAACTATTCAGCAGATTCAAGCTACGCATGCTACGTATAGGTACGGATACATTTTCCTTAAAGTATCAAAATATACAAAGAGACTAGTTAGAAGAAGAAGTAAACGAAAGGAACAAGAAATCAACCTTCGAACTAGACAATGCGATCAACTGTATTATCTAATAGCGAAATCTTTGAAACTGTAAAACTTAACTATTAGATTGGTAGAAAAATAATTGCGATTTCTGACCTTCAAATTCATATACATTTTTTTCAGCTCATAATTAACTTTATTACTCGAAATAAGCACCATTAGATCGACACATTTTTGACAATTAATTACAAGTTTATTTATTCCGGTGGTGTAAAATTTCGGGGTTCTGGAGTTGATAAAATCTCGAAACGCACTGTCGCCAGCAGCTTGGTTGTTGAAGACCGTACCCTGTAAGAAGTTGTCGAAATTCTTAAACAAGTAACAATCTATTCGTAAGATGTTTGGCAAGTATGGTAGATGATGAAATGTTTCATACTCCAATTCATTCGACTTTTGTAGGGTCAATCGTGCGACGTGTGGTCGTACATTGCCATGAAGCAGGAATTGGACCTTTTCGTTTAACTAGTGCGGGGACCAGACGTCATATTTTTTGGTGCATTTTGTCGATTTCTTGACAATAACTCTCAGATGTAATGATTTCGCCAGGATTCAAAAAATTGCAGTGAATTCTATCGAGCGTAGACCACCAAATATTCGTAATTTTTTTTTGGTCTAATTCATGAAATGTTTCTCAGATCAACCTTCTTACTAGGATCCTCCCATCTCACATAGAAATGCACGAAGCTTGAATATATGCAGCTTGAACTTGATTTCATTACTAAGGATGAAATTTCTTCATTACAACCTCGAAGAAAGTTGTTTCGTAATTCATTCGAAGTTGAAAAACAATATAATTGTAATATGTTATACTTGAAACCTGGTTAGTATGTTTACTGGGTTTCTTTAGGATCAGCTGAACGTCTGCTTTTCGCAACTGTTTTTGGCATGAGTACCATCATCAGGAACGTATTGTAGGAACACATCTGCTACAATAATAATTTTTCGATGTCTCCTGCGACCTATTTTTTGCTTCTGTCAACTTGTTATTTTATTTTTTAGAAAAATAATTTTGTCAAGTGCAATATAACATCTATATTTTGTGAACTCATTTGCGGTATTTTTATAGGCTTTATATTATTCCTCGTTTCATCAGGTCATGTTAAACGAATACTATTACCATTTTAAATAATATCTTTGTATACAAATAATATGATTCATTACATACCTTCCATCAGAATTTCAATTGTCTGTCTAAATTTAAAAACAATGGAGTTTTCCATTATTTATGGTGATTCTTCTCTTGGCTAGCTCTGTATATACATTTTGTGGATTTATTATACAGTGCACATATTAGTGGAGATTTGAATGATTATATAAAAAATTGCATTAATAAAAATAAAGAAAATAATAACAACTTGAAGAGAACCTAGTTTGTTGTACAAACTGATAAGAGAAGAGGTGAATTTTTCTAAAATTACGTTTTGTGTGGAATAGCTGTAGAATCAGTGAACTGATTCCTTTCATTTAAAATGTTGTAAATATAGCACAGTTTAAGAAAATACACATTTTTTCACTAAATACTATATATGTACAGGATAGAAACTGATACGACTCTTAAACGTAAATATTTATCAGGTATCAAACCTAATATTAATTTGCATTACCCTCACAAGCCATTTTCGAAAAAAGTTGGGCTGGTAATATTGAAATATTTTTTTAATATTTTATGCATTTTTTAATTTCACGAACGTTATTCGTTAATTCCTAAACATCGTTGCAGTTGTGCAGAGTTGTGAAAACTATCCCATATAAAACTGTTGGGGAAAATAATGAACACCGTTTAAAAGTAATGTTTACACTTGCAGACTTTTGTATTCTTAACTAGAAAATGGTTGTTTTGCGTAACAGATATTTTATTTATAGTTAATACGACAAGCTCACATAGATAAATCTCAAATGTTGGTATCGGAAATGCATCCAAACAACGTTACGCACAGCAACTAGTTTATATATATATATATATATATATATATATATATATATATATATATATATATATATATATATAATATACTAGCCACAGTATCCGATGTTGTTCAAATACATTAATGGAAACATTGGGGTAGAATTCCGACTGATATATCGTAATTGCGAAACTTAAAGTGATATATAAAGATATCTGTTTTGGATGAGTCCTATTTATCTATTTATATATATATATATATATATATATATATATATATATATATATATATATATATATATATATACACATATATATATAATCCAAACCGGGGATTTTGTTACATAAAAACTTAAAAATACGAGGTACCAAATCATTTAGAGTGTCTTTTTAAAGATATATTCCATTGTATTTTTCTTCAAAATTTAATTTTGAGAATATTTTATTATTTTAACACAGTTAAACATATGAAAAGTTTTTTGCAGCAAATTTAACGAAAATGAAAACATAATCTTAAATAAATAAGCAGAAAACAACCTTTTGATTAAAAAATACAATATTTATTTTTAAAGACAATTTATGGTTAAATATTTTCAAAAGTATATATATATATATATATATATATATATATATATATATATATGTAAAATTAATGAAAAAAATATTTGAAACATCAACATTGTCTTTAATTTGAATCGAATTTGTATACTAATATATATACGATGTATATTATATATGGAATTTTAAAGGAGTGGAATTCTGGAATTCTACATATTTTTGTATAACTTTGAATATATATAATATAATATTTTTCTATGTGATATATAAAATAAAATTCTAGAATAATCGTTCTTTTTATTATTATAACGAGTGTATATGATATAAAAATGTTTTTTTTTTGCATTTTATACAATATATATATATATATATATATATATATATATATATATATATATATATATATATATATGTAATATGTTTCACTCCAAAAAAGTATTTTTGTCATTTTTTACAAGTTATCATGAATTCAAATCTCCGTAAGAGCTCAAAAAGCTTCTAATTTAATTATTAATATTCTGTTTTATATTGAAAAATTAATAAAATATATTTTGAAATTATGTAAATAAATTCAATTATGAATGAATGAATGTATTTGTTTATATTCAAGGTACATGATGACCTATTATAAAGGTGGTTGGTAGGACAATACTTTACATATGTTTATTTTTTTATAGAGCTTACAGTTTTACAATTAACATAATAATAATGGTTAGTTTAAATAATAAAATAATAGTTAAAATTATACACTAGTACATAGTATTACTAGAGAATAATATGAAATAGTTTTTTCATGTAGACAAAATAAACGAAGTTTCAAAGCTGAGGTTATATAGTAAAATATATTCTTTGCTTCACTTTTGGTCTTTATGAGTATTATTGGAAATTGATTAACTTGCGAGAAAGTATTTCTATGTGATTCGTATTGTGGACGCGCACTTAATAGGTGTTTAATTGTTTCGTTCACATTTAAAGTACACATAAGACACTTGTCCATTTCACATATTTTATGAGTAATTCCTGTATTACTGTAGTAGTAAATTTCACATCCCGCAAGTCTTATTTGGGCTATGGTTCTGGTATATTTTAGTGATACGAGGGTGGCCCCAGAAGTACCCGACCCAACAAAGAAAACACAAAAATTTTGGAAAAATATATATTTATTTTTCAACACAATCTCCTTTCAGCTCTATACACTTTTCCCAGCGATGTTCAATAAGTTCGATACCCTTTTTATAATAAGAACTGTCTTGCTCCTCAAAATACCCATTGACTGCCGACATCACTTCTTCATCGTTGGGAAATCTTTGACCACTGAGCCATTTTTTCAAGTTTGGGAACAGAAAATAATCCGAGGGGGCTAAATCTGGCGAATAGGGTGCATGAGGTAGCAATTCAAACTTTAATTCATTAATTTTGGCCATTGCAATAACGGATTTGTGTGCTGGTGCATTGTCTTGATGAAACAACATTTCTTCTTAGCCAAATGCGGCCGTTTTTGCTTGATTTCTTCGCTCAAACGTTGCAATAAGTTCGCATAATACACGCCGTTGATAGTTTTTCCTTTTTCAAGATAGTCAATGAAAATTATTCCACGCGCATCCCAAAAAACCGACGCCATGTCCTTGCCTGCAGATGAAACTGTTTTCGCCTTCTTTGGAGCCGGTTCTCCCTTTTCAGTCCATTATTTTGATTGTTCTTTCGTCTCGGGTGTGAAGTGATGGACCCATGTTTCATTCATGGTTATGAAACGGCGCAAAAATTCTGCTTTGTTGCTGTGAAACTTCGCTAAACACTCGATTGAAACATCTTCACGACACTGTTTTTGCTCGAGTGTAAGCAAACGCGGCACCCATCTTGCACACAGCTTTCTCATGTCCAAATTTTCAGATAATATGCGATGTACCGCACTTTTTGAAATGCCTACTATGTCTGCTAGCTCGTGCACTTTCAGTCGACGATCATCCAGTACCGCTTTGTGGATTTTCTTCACCATTTCTGGAGTCGTCACCTCATTTGGTCGACCACTGCGATGCTCGTCTTGGCAGCTCGTACGGCCTCGTTTAAACTCTGCTACCCAATATTTCACTGTTGTAAACGAAGGAGCAGACTCACCCAGAGTAGAATCCAGTTCAGCTTTTATGTTGGTTGGGCTGAGGCCTTTCAAATAAAAGTATTGTCTCACGTAACGATGACCAATTTTCTCCATTTTCACAAATTCACTGAAAACGTTCAGTATTGATGGCTGCCAAACAAATACTAAACAACGTGGTGTCCTCAAACTTGAAACATATGCTTTATAGATTGTGTACTTTCTAATACAGTGATATTTTTCAAACAACTACCGCCATCTCTAGGTCAGGCCGGGTACTTCTAGGACCACCCTCGTATATTAAATTTTAAGTATAAATATGAGTTTTAGAAAGAAAGATTCTTTATTGTTTTGTATAGAGTGCTACATGTCGAATTTTTTACGCGTTCGATGTCGTTTCTTATACTCTCTTCAGATATATTGTTCATTATTTTTTCTATATAATCTATTATTTCCATAGAATGTTGGCTGGTACGTAGTCGCAGAAATCCGTATTTATCTAGTGTATTCTGAATTTGGGTGCACCAATTGTATTTAGTGAAGAAGTTCAATTATATTGAACTTAGATCACCTAAAACATTATACACACACAAACACACACCCATACATACATACACATACACACACACACATATGAATATATATATATATATATATATTTATATATATAAAATGGTCCCGGTGTTATGTTGTGCGTGTATTCGTTCTTTGATTGGTTGGTATCGGTCTCACGAGATCAGTGTTCTTTTTGGTGATAACTTGTTAATTTCAGTTATTTGTTAGGAGAGAAGCGAGTGTTAGCGAGCGGGAGGCAAATCACCTCAGGAGTTGGCAAGTGCAGCGAATAGAGTGTAGAGCCCCCAACTATATATACATATATATATGTTATTTATATATATATATATATATATATAAATATATATGGCAAAATGATTCCATAATAGACAGCTTATTTCTTTTTTTATATTAAATTAATTTTATGTACTATTTCTTCTATTATATATTATTCTTTTGGATACAAACTAGAGTAATTATTATATAATTAAAAGAATTACATTTTAAAAATGTTAAATTTTAATATTTAATTTTATTTTATTTTCATGTATTTGATATGCAATAATAAATATAATTGGTTCGTGTTCATGATAGAAAATACATACTTTTCAAAAGATGATTAGGTATGTAGGAAAATACTCCATGATAGTTTGTGATACGAAGATCAGCAGCTACCATCAGAGATGTTTCAAGAATTGAAACATTTAGCAGATTACAACTACAGTTACATAACAAAATTTGGTCGAGAAATCAAATAAAGAATTTTTGTATACGTGTGTGCGCTTTTTTAATTTAGTAAATAGCAAAGTATCTAATAGTTGCATAAATGTGCTAGCGTCCACTAAGAAAATATATACTCTAGTAATATATATATATATATATATATATATATATATATATATATATATATATATATATATATATATATATATATATATATATTTGTATACATTTTTTCGTGTATTCATTTAAATTCTTGCATATGCTTACTTCAGGACAATGGTATATTTTGCGTTTCATATTCTTATGATAAAGGACCGAATCTCATGTTAAATATTCTTAGTATATTTTATTTTTTTATATAATTATATTATTGTAATTCAAACAATTATATTTATGTTAATTTACACAACATATGTTTATTTTAAATTTTTAATTAATATGACTCACTTGAACAGAATCTACTTTTAGTTCATAATCATTTATATTATTTATTCTTCGATTTATAATTTTTTACATATTGACAATTTAATTCGCATAATCCAGATCTAACTCCTAGCGATTTTATTTATTCCCGAATTTGAAAAAAAGAGTTACGTAAGAAGAAATTTGAGTATGATGAAAAGGTCAAGACAGAAATTTCGACTTATTATATGTCGAAACACAAAAAATATTTTTATGAGGGTTTAAAGAAAATTATTCAAAGATCTGAAAAATGTATTTGAATCAAGAAAAAATATATTGAAAAAGAAAGATAATGACTCGTTTTGTTTGACCCATTTTCCCATTCATTCCGTGAATATTTGACCTTTCCTCGTATCTTGTAACATTTCTTGAAAAAATATAAGAAAAAAATATTGAGTGCGTAAATAAAAAAATCATTTGTAGCAAATAGAACATATCAAATAGCCATACAGTTTATCCTAATAATTTCTAAATAACATGAATAAACTGGTCTAATTTGAAAACAATAAACTCCAATACCTTCCACATATTATGCAGTTCATTTTCAAAATAAGGTTTTTTTTAAAAAATATGTTTAATTTTTTTGTATTTGAAAATACGTACATACATGTACATATACATACACACACATTTATATATATATATATATATATATATATATATATTACGTATATATATATATATATATATGTATATATATACATATATGTATATATACATATATATATATATATATATATATTTCAATTTTTACATTAATATTTTAAATAGTATAAAGGACAATTGTGAAAAGTTTTTTTGGAACTTGGTAAAAATGTACATCAATGTTTAGTGTAAATAGAAAATAATAATTTATAATTATATGTAAATTTCATAGTTTTTTCAGACTTAATGAACATTAATATAAACAAATTTATTCACAATTGATTTTTCTGTAGTTTTAGAATGGCAATTAACATACAAAATATAAGACTTCTTCGTGTTATTCATGTAACTCTATTAACGTTCTTTAAATTCACTGAATTAAATTTAATCAACGAAAAATATGAATTTGTTTAAAACTTATTTGATTAAAAGCGATTTTATACAAAACCTTTATTAAAATTTCCGAAACGTTCAGCGCTTTCTCTTAATTGAAACGACTAAAGTTATAAATTATTTATATTTGTATTTGAATGAAATTAATTTTAATATTAATGGTGATTAAATTTCTTTAAAAAATAATCAACATATTGTAGCTATTACTGCATGATTACTTTTCTTAAAAAATAACTTCATTCAATAATTTAAACGTCTTTATAATATTCAGAAAATATTTACATAATATGAATTATAAACAAATTGAAAAAGGTTTTAATAATGTTTATATCATTATTAAAAGTATGCGAATGTATTCTCATCTTAGGAAAAGTACTTACACCAGGTATTATTTAAGCAGCCACCAGAAACTAATTTATTTTATAAGTCGAAGGAGTACATAGAAATGTTCCGTGTAATTTTTTCAGATTTAAAAAATTTTGACACGAAATATGACTGCAAAAAAGTGATCTTCCTGATATATCCAGTTATTCAGCCAACATTTGCTTATCACTTCTTTAAACAAAAAAACTTATGGTCTGTTACTGGTTTTCTATAAAATAACTTATTATATAATACACAATTATTATGAAATAAAAGTAGTAGAATTAATTCAAACGAAATTAAACTAGATAATTTCCCTAAATGTTTCTTTTCTAGCATTTTTAATGACACAGTGTTATATATAATCCGTATATAGATTTCATTTGTTCTATTTCATGAGTTAAAAGTTCAGTAATATATTATTCGTAGTTGAAATTTATTCTAAATTAAGTTAAAATTCAAATGTACTTAATAAAATTCCAATGATATCACTTTCTTTAAAAAAGAAGTATTTTAATAAAAATTACAGTTGTAGAAACAGAAATATACTATTACTTATTGTATTGTTGTGTTTGTCATGGCAGAATTCGTGTAAAAGTACAATTTGGTGTTATAAATTTTAAGTGAATAAATTATTTATAAATAATAAAAACTAGAGAACAAGTAAATTTCTGGATCACTGTTCATTGAACATTCATCGAAAATTTTGAAATTTTTAATTAATAAAATATTCAATAAAATAAATGACAGAAATACAAACATTGTCATGATCAATGCAGATAATGATCCAAATCACAAGTAAGATATGTATATATATATATATATATATATATATATATATATATATATATATATATATGAGGGTGAGCGTGAGGGTAAGTAGGTACCCCCGGTATACTTAAGGCATCGATATTATTTTAAAATATTTAAGGGCCACAACTGTCAATTTACTGAATACTTTGATTCATTCTTCAACAAATTCAGCTTGATAAAGCTGAATTAGTAGGTTTAAGTGTGGTTTTATTTCATCATTCAATTTTATATCCTAGTAATTATAGTAAGTTATACTTCGATGATAACATATGTTCTTTAACCAAGTCATTTATATTTTTTTTCATATTTCCCAATGAAGTTTTTATTTCTTTTTAACTGCAGAATCTTCATTATCCCAAATCTTCTCATAATTTACACGATTTAATAATTTTTTATGTTGCGATACTCCATTATATTTAATTACATTATTAGGAGTGCTGCCTAATATTTTAAGTCTGTTATTAACACATTTTAGAATATTTTGTATCATTCATGTAGAGTAATTTTATCTACTATGAAATTGACTATTTAGGTATGAAATCTACTAGTTTAGATCTTCCAGTTTCCTACCTGATGTACTCTGATTTTAAGCGTAGCTATCCAAGAAGTGATTTAAAGAAATTTGTGGATACTTTTCAATGTTTTCCAAATATCTAAGACCTCAAATTTTGCTCATATAAAGAACAATTATAACAGTCATGGAGTCGAAAATTCGAACTCCTGTTTCTTTTAGAATTGCATTGTTTACTGCTTGTAAAAACAGCCCTGAGCTCAAAAATGTGATTCAGAGCTAGTAATAATTTTTTACTATTACAATTCTATCCTTTTCATAAATAATCTCTTTTATGTTATATTTTTCTTTTGCTCTTAAAAATAAATATTTTAGTTTTATTAACTTTATTTCTAGATGGGTTAGGTGACAGTATGTATTTAAAGAATCTAAATAAAGAGGCCCAATAATTGATTATAAATTATTTTTGATAGTTAATTATGTGAATTTTAATGCAGATGTCATGATCGTCAAAGAGTTGATGTACAGAAAAGTATTTT
Source organism: Acanthacorydalis orientalis (assembly GCA_034766995.1). Taxonomy (NCBI): domain Eukaryota; kingdom Metazoa; phylum Arthropoda; class Insecta; order Megaloptera; family Corydalidae; genus Acanthacorydalis; species Acanthacorydalis orientalis. Next base: position 3,618,890 of record CM068321.1, on the reverse strand, counting down.
TATTCTGTTACTAACAAAAAAAAACATTTTGGAAATTACTTGCTGTATTTGTTGTGAAAAATTCCCAATCGGATCTGATTTTAGTTTATCTAAAGTTGCTAAAAGTGGTTCAGTTATTAACAAATTTTGTCGAAAAAGGGACAAGTAAACAAATATTCTTTCAATACATACGAGGTCAGACAATTAAGTAATGCGACAAAATTCAAAAATCGAGTATATTTAAAAATTAAGGTACATCGCTGCGATCCCCTTCCAAGTAGTCCCCTCCCGCATCTATACACTTATTCCAGCGAGTTTTCCAGTTTTCGTAACAATTCTGGAACACTTCTTGTGGAACCTCTCCGAGTACCCTCGTCACAGATTCTTGGATATCTTCAACGGAGTCAAAATGTCGACCTTTGACGATTTTTTTCATATGGGGGAATAGGAAAAAGTCGCAGGGTGACATGTCCGGTGAATAGGGCGGTTGTGGTAACGTTGCGATGCCTTTAGACGCCAAAAACTGAGAGGCACTGAACGCACTGTGACAGGGAGCATTGTCGTGATGCAGAACCCAAGTCTTCGCGATCTCTGGACGCACTCTGAGCACCCTTTTTCGTAATTTTTAGAGCACATTGCGGTAGAATACTTGATTTACGGTTTGTCCAGGTGGTACGAACTCTTTGTGAACCACCCCTTTGCTATCGAAGAAGCAAATCAACATGGTTTTCACTTTGGACTTGCTCATTCTCGCCTTCTTTGGCCTTGGTGCTCCAGGGGACAGCCACTGTTGGCTTTGTCGTTTAGTTTCGGGGTCATATTGAAAGAACCAAATTTCATCACCAGTAATAACTCGATCGAGAAGAGTAGGATCACTTTCAACCTGCTCGAGACAAATTTCTCTGTTCCATTTTCGTGACATGCACTACTCGCGCGTTGTTACATAACACTAAACAGCTGGTGAAGAAATGATCGTACGAGGGTGGGCAAGGTCTCAATCGAGAGAGTAGGGATCTGCTATTACGGTGGCGGAGTTACAGGTTCGCAGTGTTACCACAGGCTGAGAAAAAAAATCGGTCGCATTACTTAATTGTGTGACCTCGTATAATGGAAAAATAATATTTAATGAATGCATTTTATAAGTATAGAAGCTAATGTACGTGTTCTTTTTAAGCGGATTTGCGTTTGCAAATAATCATATAAACGTGCAGATAAAAATGCTTTTCAATCAAATTCACTAATCTATTTTTAAAATCAATTAATGAAGATTACGTTTAATACCAATCGAATATATAAATTTAGCCATGGATCTAGACAGAGAAATCCACTACAACTTTTTAAATAGAAGGTTTAGAAGACAAACGTTTTTTTCTATAAAGTTACTCCATGTTATGTGTGCAAAAAATAAATAAATAAATGTTCATAAATTAAAGTATTATAAATAACTAATCATTCCTCTTAGAAGTTTTCTGTAAATTTTATTTGCTTTTTAATTATATTCATATTAAATTACAATGACGAAAAGTAGATGTAAAAAAAGATAAAAATAGCACAGATACTATTTTAAGTGTTAAAGTAATAAAATAATAGAAAATACTTTTCTACCGATAATTGTTTTTCGTATATATCCAACTGCAGTCGATGTTGGTGTATATCTTAAATTATAACTTTTGCACAATGTTAATCTAGTTCATATTATATTATAAATATTTTGTTTGAAAAACCGACTTATCTTTGAATTAAGCTGGTCAAGTTCCTTGTTGAGATTTGAACAATTAAAATATAATATGATTTTTTTTGATTTTTGTATTTTTTTTTTAATAATTTCACGTGGAAGCCTAAATTGAATTATCTGTATATATATATATATATAAAGATAATAAAAATATTAATTAAGAAAAAGACACTAAACAAAATCAAAGAGAAAATTTTTTTCTACAAATTCAGTCAAATCAGTAATAGTAAAATAATATTTAACATCAATTACACAAACGATATGTAGAGTAGTTCTAAACAAATATTTATAAATATTATTAATCTTATAGATGGTTTAAAACGCCATCATTTACTTTGAGTTATTAAAATTTAATAAGAATATCTAATAATGGATAATATATATATATATATACACACAATAAAATTTACTTAATGTGATATATTTTTTACTCTCATTTTTTCAATAATTTATTTAAATACTTCCGGTTAAAAAAATAATTTTTAACATATAATGTAATCAATAATTAATTTTCTTAAAGAGAATATAATCTGTAATCAACCTTTTTACTCTTGTCATGGTGCAGTTCTTCCTATTTCTCGTGTAATCTTTTCCAAAAATGGAGTGATTGTTTGGGAAGCAGGATGCCTAGATTTGATTGTGTGTGATTATTTTCTTTTTGGCGTTATCTAAAGAGCAAGGTGTACATTGATCGTCAATATACTATCCCTGTTCTTATTTTACAAACACAATGATCAATTGCGAGGATTCAATCAAATATATTAAGGCGCGTTATGGAAAATTTCGGAATACGATTACAGAAATTCGTGTACCGAAATGGTCCTCATCTATCAAGTGTTATTTTTTAAGAAAATAAAAAGATTCTATGTACCACAAAAGAATATGCAAAAAATGATGTAAAAATAAATCATTTAATTATTACCTTTTGAAATTTTTCCGTTCCTCTGGTGTCCTTGTATGTGCTATAAAATTTATATAAAAATATTAATGACAGTGTAAACAATAATATTTGATTATAGGTATTAAAAATTTTTTTGAAAAAAATATTTAATCTCTTTACGTTATAGAAATGTTTTTAAAATAATGCTGGATATTATTACGAAATAATTAACGGAATCCTTTGTTACAAATCAACAAAAGATTAAAAAAGTGATACCGTAGCTTTGCGGTCTGTTTGTTTTTATATGTATAACAGATTATTGGTTAACCAATATGTAAAAAGACTGTGATTAGTCATCAGATAGGCACTGAATAAAATAGTATAAAAAGATAGCTCGTTTTTCATTTGTTGTCAGTTCAAACAAGAAGCGATTAATTTCTAAATAATATGTAGATTTACGTATATTTGGTCAACGCATTAGCAAACCGATTGCTGAACTGTTGAAAATACAAACGCATGTGGCAGTTCCCAAAAGTGACAGTGTTGTTTTTATTATTGAAGCGCTTATTATGGATAGATGGTGACACAAAAAAATAACAAGGTGATTTGTTCGTTCGGAATAATAAAAACACAATTACTGTTGATTGAATATACCATTTCTGTACTTTTTAAAAATCGATATATAAATGTGCATTGATTTGTACATAAATTTATACGTATACCCATATATATATATATATATATATATATATATATATATATATATATATATATATGTGTATATGTATATGTATATGTATCGGGTAAGTTCATCGCCCAAGTTCATTTAAAAAATATAACATACAAAGCTAAATTACTTTTTGTAACACAAAGCATTATAAAGAATGTTGAAAATGTTTCCAGTTCAGTTCAGTCGCTGCTATAGCCTTTTGATTAGTAGATATTTTGTGTAAAACTAGAGGAATAATTTCACGAATATAATTATAAAGCGATGAATAATATTCCCCAATAATGAACTTAAAGTATTTATTTTTATTGATAGATATTTGAATGAGATCGTATAAAAAAGTACAAAAGAATAATTTAAATATTTTCAATGTTTATATTAAGCTTCTTATTCAACAAATTTAAATTAATGTACACAATAAAAATGTGACCTAGACGATATTAATTGTTTCTTAGAACTGTTCTGAAACCATCTGATACTTTCAATAGTAAAAGTTTAATATTAAAATAATTATCCCTTTACTATATTTTATATAAATTGCGGTATGATTTATGGCTATATTCAGTCGATTGAATATATTCAAACGATCAGTACTCAGATACTCAATTTCATCTGAACGACTGTGGTCACTATGTCTAATGTGGAATTTTTTTCAGTGTTTTAATTTATAACTGTTTTTTTAGTCACAAATAAATAAGTTCTTTTATATATCATTCCATACGAGTATATTTACAATTATAACTGAAAAATATTAAGAATTACTTAAATATCACGAAAACTCATATAAATGATATAATATATATAAATTTAATTATTAGTTATGTTTATTTATATATATATATATATGAATATATAAGGGTAGCGCCAAATATTGTCGGCCTAACATATTTGTGTATGTGCACGCATGAATCTGTATAGTATGGTAGATTTATATCTTATCAGTGTTCAGTAAAAACTATACGGTTATAAATGATCAGTCGTAAAGTAACAGCGACAAGAATAATACTTGTTCTAAACAATTAAGTAGGTAATAAAGTTTCTGATGAAAGTTAACGGTAATAAAGTTTTGACAAAAGAAGTAGTAACACCTCGCCAGATAAAAAAAACGATTAAATAACATGTACAGGAATGTTTCCATTTATAGTGCACTGTAAAAAAATATTTCGGATGGGAGAGGAGTCACTGAAAAACGAAATATGACTGCAAAAAAGTGATCTTCCTGATATATCTTCTTTTTAGGTTATTCAGCTAACATTTGCTTATCACTTCTTTAAACAAAAAAACTTATGGTCTGTTATTGGTTTTCTATAAAATAACATATTAAATAATACACAATTATTGTGAAATAAAAATAGTGGAATTAATTCAAATGAAATTAAACTAGATAATTTCCCTAAATGTTTCTTTTCTACCATTTTTAATGACACAGTGTTATATATAATCCGTATATACGAGGTCAGACAATTAAGTAATGCGACAAAAATCAAAAATCGAGTATATTTAAAAATTAAGGTACATTGCTGCGATCCCCTTCAAAGTAGTCCCCTCCCGCATCTATACACTTATTTAAGCGAGTTTTTCAGTTGTCGTAACAATTCTGGAACACTTCTTGTGGGACCTCTCCGAGTACCCTCGTCACAGATTCTTGGATATCTTCAACGGAGTCAAAATGTCGACCTTTGACGATTTTTTTCATATGGGGGAATAGGAAAAAGTCGCAGGGTGACATGTCCGGTGAATAGGGCGGTTGTGGTAACGTTGCGATGCCTTTAGACGCCAAAAACTGAGAGACACTGAACGCACTGTGACAGGGAGCATTGTCGTGATGCAGAACCCAAGTTTTCGCGATCTCTGGACGCACTCTGAGCACCCTTTTTCGTAATTTTTCGAGCACATTGCGGTAGAATACTTGATTTACGGTTTGTCCAGGTGGTAATAGGACGTAAAGGACGTAATTTCGCGTCGGTTCGCACTTGAATTGGCCTTCCGCTCCGCTCCTTGTCTTTGACGCTCTCACGGCCTTTTTTAAAATCGGCATGCCACCGAAGCACCTGACTACGACTCAGGGCATCACTACCATACACTTTAAGCACTTTTTCATAATTTTCTGTCGCGGTTTCGCCGAGTTTTGCACAAAATTTTATCGCGCACCGTTGCTCTAAATTTCTCTGTTCCATTTTCGTGACATGCACTACTCGTGCGTTGTTACAAAACACTAAACAGCTGGCGAAGAAATAATCGTACGAGGATGGTCAAGGTCTCAATCGAGAGAGTAGGGAATACGCTATTATGGTGGCGGAGTTACAGGTTCGCAGTGTTACCACAGGCCGAGAAAAAAAATCGGTCGCATTACTTAATTGTCTGACATCGTATATAATACATACTGAATTCATCGAAATTCTGGACTTTCAAAAAACAGTTAACATAAAAATAAAACAATTATGAATAATTTTTTTTATTTCTAGAAATGTATTCTAAAAAGTTTTAGAGGCAAAACACGTCCTTGTTCAATGATCATGAATTTAATAAAGGTTATTTCTAGATAATGAGGTAAGAATTATACTAGAAAAAAAGTTTAATAAAAGTAATTAATTTTGGAAGAGATGCTTTTTTAGTATATAAAAAACGAACATTGAAAACATTACATAATATATATATATATATATATATATATATATATATATATATATATATATATGTATATATGTGTATATATATAAATATTTGTGTGTGTGTTTATGCGTGTGCGTTTGTGCGCGTGTGTATAAGTAAGACAATTTCAATGTAATATTAAATAAAAAGGAAGATAAATTATATTTTGTAGAGTGGAAAGTGACAGAACCGCCTATCACGTTTATTTAACGAAGATAAATTGTAAATTCGAGTCTCATTTCGTCAATAGTCCTTACTAAAATAAACAAACATATTACAAACCATTGAAAACATAAACGGGAAATTTTCCAAAACAGTAAAACAATATTGTTCAAATCATCATAAATAGTAGAGCGAGAATATTTCGTGTACGTATTACCCCTTTTTGTACATATGTGGATAAATTCAAATCGACATGTTTTACCTACAATTGTACAATAAAGTTAACACAACCGCATATATATACATATATATATATATATATATATATATATATATATATATATTAATATGCATGTATGTAAACAGTATTAATTGAAGTCAACAGAACCTGCGGTGGGATGAAGTGCCGCTATAATCTGAATGTGATTTCTACAGTGATGAATTACCATTCAAAGTTTTGTCAGTATCGACCTAGCTAGTAGTCATTTTATACAAGACGTTTTCGTAGATTCGTCTGGTCGTTCTCTTTATATTTAATAATAGAATATTGTATACTAATAACAATATAAGTAATGGAGTAAAATCGTTTCATATTATTGAAATGAATATAAAATATACATTTTATATTAGCAACAATTAATTATTATTTGGTATTATATAAAAATTGTTGTTTGTTATATTATGATTCGTTTAAAGAATCTTATCTACTTGTTTAAAAATTACCCCAAAAACTGTATTAACCAAAAAACAAAAAAAAACATTATTATCGAATCAGATGCCTGAAACAGGTGTTCTTCAAACTGTGTTCAGCGATAGCCTTTGGTTCCACCCAACCTCTTCAGGGATTTTACGAGCCAGTGTCAAAATTCGAAATAATTTTCGAAAAAAACCCCCGAAAAGTTAAAAAATAGTTAATATATAATAATTTCTTTTATTTCTATATACATATATATATATATATATATATATATATATATATATATATATATATATATATAATATATATAGTATATATATATATATATATATATATATATATATATATATATATATAATAGGTGTATATATATATATACACGTATTATCACCTATTATTATGCAGTTAAACTGCACTTATATCCATTATGTAGCAAAACCATATTTATGAATACACATTAAGACCCCGCTCAAACTTATGAAGGTTGCAAAATTTGTGCAGTACGCAAATATTTTTGTAGATAACATTTTTTTTTGATTTGTCTTATCTCACCGTACAAATCAAAAAAAAATGTTATCTACAAAAATATTTAAGGCATCATTATCCATAATTTTTTTGAAGTGAAACATTTATAGCCGTGGTAGCGTAAATTTGCTCGGGCGAGACGAAAAGTGAAACATCCGCAGCAAGAAGCAGTGAGTGGAGGAACGGGAAACGTTCCTACACTGTCTACCTCGCAAATGTCACACGCTTGCGCAGTGGGTACTACCTGAATACGTCGTGTAGGCTGAGCGCTTTCGCAGTGTACTACATATACAGTGTATTTATGATGCATGGTTTTAGTTATCATAAACAAATAATTTCATTCTAACAGAAGAATCCAGAGAGATTGATGAATAAAGATTAAAATATTTAATTTAATAACGTTATTTAATAACGTTTAATTTAATAACGTTTACTCAATTTATATACCGCATTACCATCTCGTAATTATAATATCTTAAGACTTATTCACATCAAGAAAAAATTAACGATCTTGCTATTTAGAAAACGATGACAAGAAGTTTCACTTTTAATGCGTGAAAGTCTAACGAAATTTTTTTTTATTCTGTTTATCCGCATTTGAATGGCAATGCCATTATCTTTAGAATGATAAGATAAAAAAAACTAATAAACTCCTACTATTAAAATAATTATTATTTTAATATTAATCTCTCCCCTCTCTCTCTCTCTATATATATATACATATATACATGTATTATATACACATGTCATTACTTCTTATATGTAAATATGTTTTAACTCATTTCCAGCAGCTAGTTTTTTCTTTCTCATTTTTTTCAATTATTATTGCAGAAACTTACAGTATAAAAACGTGACTGTTTATGTGCTGTTTGAAATATATTGAATTTATGCATATTCTTAAGAAGACAGTTCTTCTAATAATTAGAATTCATGCTGTGCAAGAACAAAAATACGAGCGCAATTTGAAATGTTCGAGACCTGACATAGATGTCGGTACTATGTCTAAAATTCTTAGTACGTTGTATTACCACATGTGTCTAATGGATAGATGTGGAATACTTATTTAATACTAGGGTGGTCCCAATAGTACCCGACCCAACAAAGAAAACACAAAAATTTTGGAAAAAATATATTTGTTTTTCAACATAATCTCCTTTCAGCTCTATACACTTTTCCCAGTGATGTTCAATAAGTTCGATACCCTTTTTATAATAAGAACTGTCTTGCTCCTCAAAATACCCATTAACTGCCGACATCACTTCTTCATCGTTGGGAAATCTTTGACCACTGAGCCATTTTTTCAAGTTTGGGAACAGAAAATAATCAGAGGGGGCTAAATCTGGCGAAGAGGGTGCATGAGGTAGCAATTCAAACTTTAATTCATTAATTTTGGCCATTGCAATAACGGATTTGTGAGCTGGTGCATTGTCTTGATGAAACAACACTTTCTTCTTAGCCAAATGCGGCCGTTTTTGCTTGATTTCTTCGCTCAAACGTTGCAATAAGTTCGCATAATACTCGCCGTTGATAGTTTTTCCTTTTTCAAGATAGTCAATGAAAATTATCCCACGCGCATCCCAAAAAACCGACGCCATGACCTTGCCTGCAGATGAAACGGTCTTCGCCTTCCTTGGAGCCGGTTCTCCCTTTTCAGTCCATTGTTTTGATTTTTCTTTTGTCTCGAGTGTGAAGTGATGGACCCATGTTTCATCCATGGTCATGAAACGGCGCAAAAATTCTGCTTTGTCGCTGTGAAACTTGGCACAAACGCGGCACCCATCTTGCTCACAGCTTTCTCATGTCCAAATTTTCAGATAATATGCGATGTACCGCACTTTTTGAAATGCCTACTATGTCTGCTAGCTCGCGCACTTTCAGTCGACGATCATCCAGTACCGCTTTGTGGATTTTCTTCACTATTTCTGGAGTCGTCACCTCATTTGGTCGACCACTGCGATGCTCGTCTTGGCAGCTCGTTCGGCCTCGTTTAAACTCTGCTACCCAATATTTCACTGTTGTAAACGAAGGAGCAGACTCACCCAGAGTAGAATCCAGTTCAGCTTTTATATTGGTTGGTCTGAGGCCTTTCAAATAAAAGTATTGTATCACGTAACGATGACCAATTTGCTCCATTTTCACAAATTCACTGAAAACATTCACTATTGATAGCTGCTAAACAAATACTAAACAACGTGGCGTCCTCAAACTTGAAACATATGCTTTATAGATTGTGTACTTTCTAATACAGTGATATTTTCCAAACAACTACCGCCATCTCTAGGTCAGCCCGGGTACTTCAGGGACCACCCTCGTATATTATACAGTGTATTGTATCCAGTTGTTTAAGGGGCTATACCTACCTACAGTCATTAATAAAAGGTTTAAATTTGAAAATTGTTTTTATGAAAATATAGGTGATAATAACAAGATTTTTTTATATGAAATGTACATTTATTGAGAGAATTTTGGTGAAAAAAATATTCAAAAATATTAAAAAATGAAAGAGATATCTCCACCAACAAAAAGATGGATTTTTTTAGAAGTTTGGTTGTAACAGTTCTTCAGTTGAAAACTACCATCCTAAATCAAAAAAAATAACAGGATTTTAAAATTAGTTACAAGTGTAATAGATTAGCGTTCGCCAATTTTAAAAATCTTTATTTAAAAAACTAAGGGGCTGTTTTTCCTAGTCGCTACGATGACCGACCCCGGGGGGCTTCAGCCCAATTCACTTCGCTCGTATCGCATATATTAGATACTTTTTCGATTAGTTTAGTTTATTGATCTGCTGTTCTCTGTAGATATCTACTTTAATTAAATCATTCCTGGGGAAGAGTTCTCCCAGATAACCAATATTTAACTTCTTGTCTTTTCTAACTTTGATTCAATTTTTAGACTTCTATTTATTTACTAGGTAAAAAGCATATATTAGCTTAATATTATAATATATATATATATATATATATATATATATATATATATATATATATATATATATATATATGTATATACATATACATATATATATATGTATGTATGTTAGTATGTCCATATAATCACTTTCTTAAAGCTAGATTACGTCCTTTGTTTTATAAACTCGCATATTTCATTGCAGTGTTATGATATATCATAATTTTTTGTATAACCCCGAATGTCATCGTTAATAATGATTTAATAAAAAATCTCTACACGTTTTGTTGTTCACTTTTATTTACAATTTTTGTAAAATATTTTTTTACAAAATTTTGTCAATTTTTTAAATTTTACGGAACATTTATATATATATATATATATATTTAATGGCACCGAAATTAAGCATGAAAAATATTGTGGGAAAGGACACCATTTTTACATTAATATTACATTTTTTTATTTTTAAAAAATAAAAACGTTATTCAACTAACAATGCTTCTAAGCTTATTACAAACCAAATTCAAAACAATCCATCGATCTGTTGTCGAAATATACACACTGTCTTGGAAAACAGTGTTTCCAGAGAAACGCATTTAAAATCACATGTATAATTCTGATGTTGTTAGTTAAGTGCTTCATGCAGAACTTTATAACTTTGTTTATCTTACAGATATCAATAAAAATTTTTTCAGGATATATTTTTAAAGCATTAAACTTGTACAAAATGAAAAAAATCGATTTTTTTCAAAGTTATGGGCCAGTGTAGCTTCTTAAATAAAGTCATCTCAGTGTATTTTTCAAAATCGATAGAGTTGAAACTCGTGCAGTTATAGTTTTTTGTTTAAAAAATTGAACTTCACCGGATTTTTGTAACTAGAAGGAAAATTGGTTGATAGTACACTGTAATTTAAGATTGTAAAAATATGAGTCCAGAAATTAACGTAGTCGTAGAAGCTTAGAAGAGGGCCTCGGTAGCGAATGTTTAAAATGGCAAGGATTCCAGAAATTGTCAATAAAATTACGATATTGTTTTAAGGAATCGCCTGTCCAAAATTGATAATTCTGTGAAATTTCAGATAAAAGGGCTTACATATCCTAACTGAAAAAGTACGTATGAAAATCTCTAACGACAAGGTAGCTACCGCAATTGCTGAAAATTGGTGAAAAATTCGACTGTATACAATTTAACAGCATTTTGGCCGTTTTGTGAGACGATTTATAACCACTGATTAAATTTGAGTCAATCAGTATATAGTAGGAACGAAATGGCAGTTAAAACAATGGCAGTGTCGTGATTCTGCCCCACAAAAGTTTATCTGCGTTATTGCTTTTATTTTCTTGATTGATTTTCTTTCAAACGCAAAACATATAATGGAACAGTACTATGATAAATTTATGGATCCACTGAACCAATAAGGTCTTAAAAATATTATTGATAGTATTGATTAGATCACGTCGTAAAAAGTATTATTTAAACACTAATTCTGTGCTTTTAAATTGAATCTACCATAACTATGTTTTATATTAAAATATTTTCTCGTCGTTTTAGGTACCAACCTTACGATTTTAAAGTACCAACCTTAATATTTAAAAACACTATACATCTTGTTATAACCACAGAAAATAATAATGAACGTAATCGCGTCTGAAAACCAGCATTAGACGTTGCATACTTTTCACATTCGAGTTAACTCGTCAATCCCGGTACCAATTTAAGGGCGACCCGGTGGTCTAGCGGCCTAAAATTTAAGCTATTTTAAAAAAAATTTTTCTATATGAGGGTAATGAATAATGCTTTCAAATTTTTTTACACTTATTTTATTACTAATAAACTACACAAAAATGAAAATAAAGACAAAAAAAATTTTTTTTTTTAATTAGAAAAAATGATGCTGAAGTCTCCCTCTCTAAAAAAATGGAATTGCGTGGTGAATGATGATTTATCTCTCCCTCTGATCTGAAATAAAACAATTGACGAATTTTTAATTAGTATAAGTATAGCTATCGCAGGAAGTAGAATAAAAAAAAAAAAATTTTGACAAAAATGGCGCATAGTCAAAAGTACAAGTTTGAAAACAACCAGTATTTTTGAATGTTTTGTTAATAAAAAAAATATAAATATTTTACGGAAACTATTAGTTAGCTAGAACTATTGAGCTAGAACTATTAAGAATAACATATTAAAATTTCAGACAAATCGGTCAAGTAGTTTTTTTTTCTGGCCCCCGCAAGACGAAAAAAGTAGTTTCGAGATAAACGCGTTTAAAGTTTCAAGCAAGTATAGCCGGCTCCACTTATTCTTCTACCTACCTGACCTTCTAATGGGCTGTAGATCCTGAAACACTCTGAATTTCGTCATCAAATTTTAACAGTATATTTTTAAGATACTATACTTTCGAAAAAAAAATCGATTTTTCGAAAATTCTAGACCACCGGGTCCCCTTAAGATTGTAAAAATATGAGTTGCAGAAATTAACGTAGTCGTAGAATCTTAGAAGAGGGCCTCGGTAGCGAATGTTTAAAATGGCAAGGATTCCAGAAATTGTCAATAAAATTACGATATTTTTTAAGGAATCGCCTGTCCAAAATTGATAATTCTGTGGACATTTCAGATAAAAGGGCTTACATATCCTAACTGAAAAAGTACGTATGAAAATCTCTAACGACAAGGTAGCTACCGCAGTTTGCTGAAAATTGATGAAAAATTCGACTATATACAATTTAACAGCATTTTGGTCGTTTTGTGAGACGATTTATAACCACTGATTAAATTTGAGTTAATCAGTATATAGTAGGAACGAAATGGCAGTTAAAACAATGGCAGTGTCGTGATTCTGCTCCACAAAAGTTTATCTGCGTTATTGCTTTTATTTTCTTGATTGATTTTCTTTCAAACGCAAAACATATAATGGAACAGTACTATGATAAATTTATGGATCCACTGAACCAATAAGGTCTTAAAAATATTATTGATAGTATTGATTAGATCACGTCGTAAAAAGTATTATTTAAACACTAATTCTATGCTTTTAAATTGAATCTAAAATAACTATGTTTTATATTAAAATATTTTCTCGTCGTTTTAGGTACCAACCTTACGATTTTAAAGTACCAACCTTAATATTTAAAAACACTATACATCTTGTTATAACCACAGAAAATAATAATGAACGTGATCGCGTCTGAAAACCAGCATTAGACGTTGCATACTTTTCACATTCGAGTTAACTCGTCAATCCCGGTACCAATTTAAAGGGACCCGGTGGTCTAGCGGCCTAAAATTTAAGCTATTTTAAAATTTTTTTTTCTATATGAGGGTAATGAATAATGCTTTCAAATTTTTTTACACTTATTTTATTACTAATAAACTACACAAAAATGAAAATAAAGACAAAAAAATTTTTTTTTTTTAATTAGAAAAAATGATGCTGAAGTCTCCCTCTCTAAAAAAATGGAATTGCGTGGTGAATGATGATTTATCTCTCCCTCTGATCTGAAATAAAACAATTGACGAATTTTTAATTAGTATAAGTATAGCTATCGCAGGAAGTAGAATAAAAAAAAAAAATTTTGACAAAAATGGCGCATAGTCAAAAGTACAAGTTTGAAAACAACCAGTATTTTTGAATGTTTTGTTAATAAAAAAATATAAATATTTTACGGAAACTAGTAGTTTTACTTCCAGCGAGAGCTAGAACTATTCAAAATAACATATTAAAATTTCAGACAAATCGGTCAAGTAGTTTTTTTTTTCTGGCCCCCGCAAGACAAAAAAAAGTAGTTTCGAGATAAACGCGTTTAAAGTTTCAAGCAAGTATATATCCTTCTACCTACCTGACCTTCTAATGGGCTGTAGATCCTGAAATACTCTGAATTTCGTCATCAAATTTTAACAGTATATTTTTAAGATACTATACTTTCGAAAAAAAAAATCGATTTTTCGAAAATTCTAGACCACCGGGTCCCCTTAAAACTCTCCGTAACGGTGCAGTAAACACAGTTTACTGCATGAAAATTTCTATTTATGAAGGAATAAAATGATTTTTAATTAGCTGAACATCAAAAGTAATCCTTTATATCACCGATTGGAATCAACATAATATACGTTTTACAAGAAAATACAGAAGTATAATTAACAATGTCACACTCCTTTCTCACTGCAAACGTTTGACGGTCAGTAAACTGATATTTATTGAACAATGCTTGTGTAACAGAATATTGTTTGCACAGACGCGTGCATAACGTACAAAATATTAAATTAGGTTGGTGCAAAAGATTGCGGTCTTTACGTATCGAGTATAAAGACCCATATATCAGTTTAAAATTATATTTATGAACTAAAATAAAGATCATTACACACATTCCTCCCTAATTGCCTGCACACATGTGTACATGCATACATACAAATACATATATAAAACACCACTTTTTTATTTTATTCGCAGCCGTTGTTTTGCCTTCCATATTTTCGATGAACCTCTCGAATCGACCGCACGTTACTTATTGTGGCCTACTTGTGCTCTCGATAGAAATGAGAATACCATGTTGTCCTCTCCTGTCCGCTTGTGAGATGATTCCTAATTAAAATGTACGACTTGTTGTGTAGTCATCGAACGTCGACGACGATGATGGTGACGGCAGCAATATAAGAAATAAGACGAATAAGTAATTGGTGTAAACAGAACGCTTTTATAATGCTCATGGTGATTTTTTTTCTAATACTGCGATATCGTTAACATTTTTATAACAGACTTTGAAGTAAATATATAAAAAATTATAATATATATATATATATATATATATATATAAAATAACACAATGTGAAATTCATATAGAAACATAAAAATAATTTATATTACTAAGAGAAATTAATCCTTGTTAAAAAATTATATATATATATATATATATATTAACCATATATAGAAAGAAGTAACAATAAAATTTACAATTAAAAAAATATAAAATGTTAATTAAAAACAAAAAAATATTTAACTTGAATCTTATAACAACAAAAATATTATTTTTTTCAATGTAAATTTGAAAAAAATTTCGTTAGCTAACTGCAGCTTTTTTTAATAGCTCAAAATATTTTTATTATCGATCAATTATTGCTGATATTCACAGTATAAAATATTTATTCTGTAATTTTCTAATATTTGAGTTTATTTTTATTTTCGTCCAGGTAATAAAATATCTTTTCTATAAAGTGCACTTTGACTTTCGTGGACCTTCAATGATATGATGAAAATTATAAACCACCCATATACAACCTTTTCAGATATTGATCTTAGGATCATTATTGTGATTGAAACAAAACCAACTCTCGATTCCTAATTTATTATAAATGACGTTTAATTTGCATAAATGGTCAAAGAGATGTACATTTCCAAGTCCGTCTGTTAGTAACCTCAATAAATAACTAACTGCCCTTCATGTTCCATATATGCATTCAATAATTTCTGTTTTTGTTTATTAAAATTCGTCTAAAAAACTTAGCTATACAACTCAATTTATTTAATCTAGAAATGTAGAACATATTTTTATTTTCAAATATTGAGCGTTATAATTGGAAATACTTCTAATTATTCTCATTTAATAATATTATTTTTTTTAAGTTTCGTTTTATCCCACTAACAAATTTTGTTTTTGCTACGCTACACGGGTGCTAATATATTTTCTTAAAGTAATTCATATTGCTTCTGAGTAAGCATTCAATTCATTAACATTAATATTTTATTTATTTTGTTTAACTATTTGATAAGAATCAATAATACAAAATATACGAAGTCGAAAATATACACTGAAATATTTAGTATTTCTCTAGTCAAGTTTTAAAATAACATTATTAACTTAGCTCTCATTATACTTTATAATTTTGTATCACGTTTATTAAATTGTTTGTTACTTTAAAGATATTGAGTTTCACTTTTCTTCGAAATATGGTTCCAGTACTCTGACTTAATTCAGTTTCATAAGTGAATTATTCTCTTACCTAACAAACTTCAAAGAACATATCTGACCAAAAATGTTCAAAAAATACTATTGATTTTTGTATGCATTTCGATGGCAATACCTTAACTCTCGGAGCGCTAAGTTAGAAAAAATGACAGAAAAACTTACTTTTATCGATGAAGGTTATTTGCTTCCAAAAGAGATCACAATCAACTTTTTAAATAGTACAAAAAATACTTTTGCACCTATCATACATTTTCTGCACTTTTAACTTAACATTTTTTTTGAATTGCATAAATATTTTTAATTATAAAATGAATAAAATTTACGATAGCAAATTGTAACAAATTTAAATACATAGATACATATATATATATATATATATATATATATATATATATATATATATATATATAATATTTTAATAATACTATTTGCTTTTAATATTATATAATATTGAAAGTATCCTTTGTTCCCTTTGATATTCTGAAATGTCAAAAACATTATTGTATGTAGAACCAAATAGTGCTAAGAGGTTTATATACCATAAGAGGTTTAATTTCTTTTTTGTATTTAAAGTAAATAAACTATCATTATAGTTTTGTATAGCAAACTTTTGTGACTGTTGGAATTTTTGTATTTCTTATTTTTTTAAAAAAAAAACAGACATTATACAATAAATGTTCTCACGACAACTAAGATTCGTATTCTGCTATGAACTGTTTCATCTATTGAGTCATAATTTTTTAGATAGATGATACTCACTACCAGAAACAATGGAAATGAAACTGACCATAGAATATATCAGTAAAATTGAAATTGAATTTTGTTCTGAAAACCAACTCATGCTATTAGTACATTTTCATAATTTAGAAATAAAATATATTGAGTTTGAAATTAATGTCTTAAAATAGAAATGCTGTTTAATTGAGTTGTAAATCTTTATGAAGTGCTTATTTAATAAATAAATTAGTTTTAACTATATTAAAAAAATTATTTGCTTTGTCTTAAAATATTTCTGTCATTTTGGCTACTAATTGAATTTAGTTAACATTGTCAGTTTGTTTGTTGCTGGACTCACGTCTAGATATTTTTCATAAAACATTGTTATTTCGTACTCGGAATCAGTTAATTCAACTTTTAATTAAGAAATCAATAAGTAGATGCAATAAGCTGAATATTAAGAGACAAATCAGTAAATGTCAAAAATTAAAATGCGAGTATCCTTAAAAGAGTTTTTTCCGACACTATTTTGTCTAAGTTTGGGAATTATGTAAGCAAATTATTCTCGGACAAATGAATATCTCTGGCTGCGGCATAAGAAGGGACTCTTTTGATGACATTTTTCATAATATTTTGACATACTTTCAGGCATATCATCGATTTCATGATGAATATTCTTTAGCTTTTCAATTGTCTCTTGCTTCTTTTCATCACCCTTGCTCTTGAGGTATACCCTCAAAAAATGTTACAATTAAATTTGGAGAATAATTGGTCCGGAAACATGGAAAAAATTTCGATCGTGGCACGCGCTGTGTATCGTGGCGTCGTCTTGTTAAAACAACATTTCTCGGCCGAATTCGTCCATTTTAGGTGACAAAAAGACATCAATCATCTTACGATAGTATTCACCAATCACTACTACATCATTTCCCGTAGTATTCTCAAAGTCTAAGATCCAATGGCACCTTCAAATTAAATGGGGTATTAGGCTGTCACTCTATATAAATATATTATAACGAATGTAAATAGGTTGATTGTGATCTTTCAGATCCTCGGAAGCGACTATTTTGTCTGTTAATGATGTTCAGGTCAATGTGAGCTTCACCAGTCATGCATTTTCTTCCAAAAGTTAAAATTGCATTTATTTTGCTGAAACAACGAATTGCTGTATTTTCAGCGGCGTTCATGGTTGATAGGTTGAAGTTCTTATGTCAAATAAATCTTACACTGGGTAAAAATGTAAGACTCTCTTCAAAATACTCATACAAAGTGAGGAGAAACTTCGAATTCCTATACACGTTGTTTGATGGTGATTTAGGTGTTTCGACTACAATTAGCCTCAAAGGTTTAATATTCTCCATTGAGTGTACGATACGAATTCGTTTAAAATTTGGTCTGTCTGCTATTAATTTATCTGAAACTAATCTGAGTACCGCGTGCGGAAATTTTTGTCTGGAATTTTCTCATAGTTTTCTATGAAAGTCTGATTTGCATACAATATTTTTACAATAAGTACCCATTGTCTTATTGAATAACGTTTCATAATCAATTTCCTAAGTCCGCTCTTTTTAAATGTCAAATTCCAAAGAACACAAATTTACCAAACCAAAATCATGATCAACCAAAATTGTAAATCTACCTCTCAAACTCCTGTAGACCTTTTAAAATAAAACTGCCAAAAAAATGTAATGTTATTATTTAATCAAAAAAATAAAATAAAATAAAAGTCATAATAATAGTTTTGACACTGTTGATACATACACTTTCCAATATGTTTGTACTTGTGTTATTTGTGAATAATGTCATCGCCATCAAAATGCAAATAAGTAACAAAGTACTCAATAATAAATTGTTGGAAATTCTTGATCATAATCTTTTTTGTGGTATAAAGATGAGTCAATTTTTTTTATGGAAGAACAAACACCTAATTAAATACTTTTTTTAATGTAATTGTACAAAATAATTTTTTCATGTGTGATTAATAAAAATAATATTATGAATATATATGGTACTCTTTTAGTTATTTGTTTTGTGGCGCATTTTACATGCGTCGAAAACTCAATAATGATATAAACGTATAAAATATTTTATTTGTTACAAAGTTTTTTAAGCAGTGGATTCTAATGTAGAAAAGAGATTACCTTTATCTATATAAGAGAGATTTATCATTACCGAAGAAAGAAAAATATGAATCACTTAAGTTTCTAATCATTTAATACTTTACCTACTGCTTCGACTTTTTCCGGCCGCCGTCAGTCGAAGTCCGAAGTAAAACGTCTACTTAGGGTTGTATACCTGCGCTTGGCCAGGTCAAAAAAGGGTGAGGGTGAGGATGAAGTTGTCGGTGAAGGTGAAAGTATGAGGGAGGGTAAAACTATGGGTGAAGTCGAAACTATGGGTGAAGGTGAAACTATGGGTGAAGGTGATCTAATTTAAATTTTATAAATCAGGAAATATATTGACTAGTCAAAGTCGGACTTTGACTGACGGCGGCTGGGCAAAGTCGGACTTTGACTAGGGAAAGTGGAACTTTACCTGGTAGTCGGACTTTGCTTGATTATCGGACTTTGCCGACATATACATAAAACCGACCAACTAATTCCAGTACGGATTATCCGGTAATACCGGCTCAATATGATTTATCTTGTGGAAAATTCTTTTTTTTCATTATCAGTATGTATTTTATAGAATAAAAAATTCAAAATTTTTCGATTGAAAAGTAAAACAGTTAATATTCACTAACAATAAAATGTTAATAATGAAAATTTGGTTAGTAAGAGCTGTTAGAAAAATAACTATTAGCAGGTTTTCTTTCAATAAGCGCTACTACGAAAAAAGCCTATTAATTAATAGGCTTTTTTCGTAGTAGCGCTTATTGCTTCCAGTCAGTAAGCTTTACCGATGAAAAGTCGAATAATAGATTTCCAGTCGACAAGTGCTGGCGAAAAAAAGCCTAATAATAGGCTTCGAGTAGGTAAAGTGTTAATATTGACATGCTGTAACATGTTCTTATTATTTATAGAAAAAAGTTATTTATTTTCATAGTTCTTTTTAATATTTGAAATTCAAAGTACAATATTAATTGAATTTTCAACACTGCTACACTACTGCAAACAAACATCAGTATATTGTGATAGTGATATAGTAATGTTATAATTTTAATTATAAATAATTATCATTGAAAAATCAATCCTTACAATTTCAAACATTTCTGACAATATGTATAAATTCACTTCCATAATTAATTTATTTTTGGTCCTACAAACTAAAAATTAACTAACTATATTAGAATTAACCAATCTTATTAATATAATTTATTATAATCGTAATTATATTAAATTACTAAATATTCTTAAGTGGTTCCGCGCCCTATTCGCTGCGTTCGCCAACCCCCGGGGTTGTCTTCGCTCCCTATTAGCTAACGCTCTCTCCTCCTCTAACAAATAACAGAAATCAAAAAATAACAGACACAAATAATACGTATAAAATGTAAATCATAATTTTCATTAGAAAAGTTTTTCAATCAATGAAGGTGTGTCAATCACTGAAGATCATTCCATCACGAGATTTACAGTAACCGGAAATAACACAGACCCTGTGAGTGATATCAGGCAATCAGAGATCGAATAAAAGTCACACGAAAGGGATTACTGTTTCATTTTTATAAAGACGGTAAATAATAATTTATTGAATATTTTTAATTAGAAAAAATATTTGCGGTTTATGGAATAAAGAAGCATTTATTTGTGAAAATGTTTTTCCTTTTTACTTAAAAGATTGATATCGCGCGAGTTTTGGTTTGTATAGCGATTGAAACATTTTTAAAAAGAATTATAGTCGCTTGAAAGAACGAAAACTAAATCATAATTTTTGAGTGACAATTGTAGACTAATTTTATTTATTTCATTACACGAAAATTAGAACTTTTGTCTTATATAAGTAAAAAATATACAATAAATATAATAACATTTATTTTGTAACATTTAGGTGCTCGGTTATCGGAATATGGAATGTAATTTATGGTAATTGAAGATAAAATAACGCTATTAAAAAAAGTACAGTACTTCCTGTCGTAACGAAAATGTGTAGTGTAACGATGTCTTTTCCCCCTCCTACACTTTTACTCTAAATAGCTGACTGTAATTAAAGGATACCGACATATTCTATTTTATTTGATTTGACTTGTCACAAGAACATTTAATTTCGAACAAAAACTAGGTCGCTAAAATGTTGCCGCCGAAATGATATCTGAAACATCTAAGGATACCACGTTCATGAAACGCACCACAACTGAAGACGATACTCGAATGTATGGATTTGACATCAAAACAATGCAGCAATGGTCCGAATTTAGACATAGTTAAATTCGTTGAACACACCAAACACTAATTTTCAAAAACATCAGCTGTTCACGAATGGTTGAAAATATCGCAATAATTTCTGGTATAAATTACCGTGGAGGGATTACCAACATTACCATTTAAAATTGTTTAACATTGGGTTTGTGCGGTTCTTTTAAAATAGAAATTCCCGAAAAATTTTTGTGTGTATACATAAGTATTACCTATAATCTAAGAAATGGTGTTATGTTGATAGCTTATTCGTTGTAACCATGGTATTATAACTTATTCATAAGATATGAATACGAATGGAAATATATTTGTCTGTATTTCGCACTTGACCTAATTTTTACCTAAAAATAAATTCGAGAATTGAAATAAATTGCACAATATAATTAAAATACTTGGAAAAGGTCAAGTACTTTCAAATTTGATAAAATAACAAATAAGAATAAAAATTTGAGGAATGTACATGGCTAATAAATTCCAAGATTTTTCAGATAATTTTGAACTAAACGAAAAATTAAAAAAATATATATTATATCAAAAGACAGACTACCATCAGCAACTACAAAGAAATAATTAATAATTTTCATCAAGCTGTAGTTAAATTTCTCGAATAAAAGTTTGTAAATTAAGATTCATTTGAAGCCTGCAATTATCCTTTTAGATTCACACTTGGTATACTATTTTATTTAAACAGTCAATGTACACATAAAAAATCTTGTTTGCTACATTTTTTTATGTTTAAAACTTGTCAAATAAAATAAGATTATTGTAGAAAATAATATTGAAAATATTTACGAAATTTAATTTTAAAAACCCATCCGTGGCTCATAATTACCACCATATAAAAAAGATATTAGTAAAAGTAAGTCCGAACAGAGTAATTACGTCTATAAAATAATTATATATCATGGATACCTGTCAGACAAAATATATCCAATTATCACTAATATTAGTTTAAGTGAAATCTGTGACATTAATTGCTAACACACATTTTTAATATCGAATTTACTTTCAAAATAACTCCATTCAAATATAACTACTTTTTATGTTCAAATTTAGTAAAGAAGTTAAAGTTATTGAAAATATTATGAAAGCACGAATTCATCTTAAACCTACACTTTTAGAATCACAACTTATAAAATTGTAATTTTAATATCAAATTCATTATATTGATATATAGATGTTATTTTTCAACGAACGATGTGCAATGTAAAATGTGGCCTACTAATGAGATCGAAGAGAACAGATGGAGAACACTAATCAAAATGTCATAACGTCAGTCAGTACGGTTAGCACAATAGTCTGAAGTATAGGGAGTCCCAGATTAAAATGCACTTTGGTTTACCTTGCAACTCGGGAACTCAGGGTAGAGAGTGGGCGCGGGTGGACAATATTTGGTTTTCAAGTGTAATATCGATGGTTTATCAGATGTAACACTTGACTTTTTGGCGCTTATGATTGTCGTACAAACGTATTTTTCATCCTCGATTACATTTTATGCATAAAATCCTTCCTTTTGAACCTAGTGAGTGAGGATATAGCCGTATCACATCTTTCTTTGTTTTCTGGGCTGAGCTCATGCCGATTCCATCAGGATAACTTTGAAATATTTGCCAGATGATGTAGACGATAGGAAATTGCTTGCTGGGTAACTCCGAGTTAAGTAAATTTCTGTTCAATCTGAGCGTGATTTTTCTCTTCTTCGATTTCTTAGAGTTGTTTGAGGTATTCTCTATCGGAGAGATCACAATCACCACTCCGAAACCTTTGAAACTATTTTTTTTCATGACTTATGCCTCACAATACCTTCTCCCAAAGCTAAACAAATCATTGCCGTTGCATCGGAGACAATTTTTTCAACTGGAATGTGAAAAGTATTCAATGTCTGATATGCTGCTTTCGAACATCATTGTATTCACTACTGTCTTATGAAGTTGTTCCAACTGTTTGACCATGATGTAACGAGTTTTTAAGTGTTAAGATTGACAATTCTAAAGCTTAAAATGACGACAATTTTTTTTTAAAAAAAAACTGAAATATGATTAATTTCACTTAAAGGTACCTTATTAATGTATACACTTAATACATCAGGAAGTACAAGTTAGGAATTACTTTATAAGGAATTACTAGCAGTAGCTTGAATTGAAGCTAAAATATCATGTTATAAGGAAAATGCGCTTTTCTAATATGTATAAAGGTTAATAAACTTAGAATATACTGGAAATTTTGGCATCTTTAAAACCATCACTTAATGTAGAACCTCTATTTTATAAATATAGGGAAGCATTAAAAGAGTGCTAAGAAAATTTAGTAAACAAAAAGGAATAGATGTCTTCTAGAAGTAATTTATGAACAAACTACAATAATGGTGTTCATCAGCCTATTGGTAAGGGTTAATATGTAAAATAATGATAAAATTTATTGAAACATTCTGAGAAGAAATGTCAATAAATAAGTGGATATACTGAGTAGATGTTAGAATAGCATAACCGTGATTATTGTTGAATAATATGTATATAATTCAACTGAGCGATTATTATCTACAACAAATACTTATTGAAAATACAGTGCATATATTACAAATCTGTCGAAAATGCAGATTACGGATGTTTCTACATATGTATATATATATATATATATATATATATATATATATATATATATTTATTTCAAAATCATTCAGCATTTTCGGTCGCGAAACTTGCTTCTATACTTAAGCATTCGAAATGCATGTTACATTTCTTATCATAAAACTGATGAATAATTTTTTGTATTTCTTTACTTTTTATTTCAGTAAATAAAATAGTAATAGTAAGAAAATATTATAAATCACTTCGTGTTCTAGTCAGTAATAGACAAGTTACAGTCAGGTAATTAATAAATGTTAATAGAAATATATCTGGTATAAAAATATAACACATTAAATATTAAAATACTGAGAAAAGATATTACATAAATCCCACACACCCATATAATCATATATATATATATATATATATATATATATATATATATATATATATATATATATATATATATATATATATATATATATATATATACGAGGTCAGACAATTAAGTAATGCGACAAAATTCAAAAATCGAGTATATTTAAAAATTAAGGTACATCGCTGCAATCCCCTTCAAAGTAGTCCCCTCCCGCATCTATACACTTATTCCAGCGAGTTTTCCAGTTTTCGTAACAATTCTGGAACACTTCTTGTGGGACCTCTCCGAGTACCCTCGTCACAGATTCTTGGATATCTTCAACGGAGTCAAAATGTCGACCTTTGACGAATTTTTTCATATGGGGGAATAGGAAAAAGTCGCAGGGTGACATGTCCGGTGAATAGGGCGGTTGTGGTAACGTTGCGATGCCTTTAGACGCCAAAAACTGAGAGACACTGAACGCACTGTGACAGGGAGCATTGTCGTGATGCAGAACCCAAGTCTTCGCGATCTCTGGACGCACTCTGAGCACCCTTTTTCGTAACTTTTCGAGCACATTGCGGTAGAATACTTGATTTACGGTTTGTCCAGGTGGTATGAACTCTTTGTGAACCACCCCTTTGCTGTCGAAGAAGCAAATCAACATGGTTTTCACTTTGGACTTGCTCATTCTCGCCTTCTTTGGCCTTGGTGCTCCAGGGGACAGCCACTGTTGGCTTTATCGTTTAGTTTCGGGGTCATATTGAAAGAACCAACTTTCATCACCAGTAATAACTCGATCGAGAAGAGTAGGATCACTTTCAACCTGCTCGAGACAATCTTGAGCGATGTTCATTCGGTGGGCTCTGTTCCATTTTCGTGACAAGCACTACTCGCGCGTTGTTACAAAACACTAAACAGCTGGCGAAGAAATGATCGTACGAGGGTGGTCAAGGTCTCAATCGAGAGAGTAGGGATCTGCTATTACGGTGGCGGAGTTACAGGTTCGCAGTGTTACCACAGGCCGAGAAAAAAAATTGGTCGCATTACTTAATTGTCTGACCTCGTGTATATATATATATATATATATATATATATATATATATATATATATGCGAGTGTTTATGTGTATTTAATATAAAAAATATACGAAATACGTTAAATATTCAAATTTCGAATAAGAAGAAGTGAAAAGTTTTACTGTTTTATCTAAACTAAGTTCGTCACATCTTAAAGTAAAAGTTCTGACTTTACGTTTAAACATTTGAAAATGCTTTAATATATTCATATCGTTAATTAACGATTTTCATTTGATGCTAAAGCTATATTATTATTAAAACTTTCTAATAACTACTTACAAGTTCAACGGAGCTTAACATAATTCCGTTATCGAAGTTCAAATACACGGTTGTGTTCTTGCTTTTATTTAGATATTAACTGATCGATCGAGTCAATGCTTGTTCACACACTAGAAATTTACGTTGAATTTTTGTATTATTTATTAATATTTTCCCAAATCAAATTATTAACCATTGTATATATGTATATATATATATATATATATAGATATACATAGATATACACTAGATGTTTACAAATGTATTAGGTTGGTGTAAAAATAATTGCCGCTTTTATTATTTTAAGTTTGGCGCCGATTTTTCCAGTTACCCTTATCTTTGGTTATAGTCATGTGATAATCATTGTAAACAATGAAATTAGCAATAATAATTTAAGCTTATGTCTATTGTGTGACGATAATGCTATATTAAAGTATAATGTTGAATAATTGCAAAATAAGTTAAGAGCAAAGAGAAAATGTACTTTTTAAAGAAAATATTCCAAACATACTAATTTTAAAACTAAAAAAGGGGATTTGATCAGTATATGAAAAGAATATCTACTTTATGACAAGGTATGGCCTTGTAGAACATTTATGAAGATAACTCAAGAGATAAATCCAGTTTTGTAAAGAAAACTATTAAAATCTGGCAAAATCAAACGAAAGTCCAAAAAGTTTTAAAGTCCAAAATAGACCTAAAAAATCATTTATACAATTTCATTTGTTTTTATCTTTTATTACTAGTGAACGAATGCTTTTATGTGCTTTACATTACATGTTGAAAAAAATATTTGTTTCTTTGTGTATTTATTTGTCAAGATTTTAACCTATAATAATTTGAAGTGCATTAATAAATAGTAATAAAACCTTTTTTTTATATTTTCTTCTTTGCCGTAAATCTAATTTATTATTAGGGTTAACTAAATATAAAGGTGATCGGATATTTTTATGACCAATTGTGTGCATGTGTATATACATATATATATATATATATATATATATATCTTCTTATAAATCTTTTATTTTTCTTATGGAGTATGGGATGGTGTGGTATATTGGCATGTCATTCTCTTAGTATGGAAGCTGTTTCGTGATCGAATCTGGCAAAAATTGTTTTTAATGTTACTTTAACTTTTCTAAGTAAAAGGTAATGAAAATCATTTCTAAATAAAAATCTATATTCTGGTTAAATTATTCTCATTTTTTATATTAAAATTAAATAAAAAGAAAAACATTTTCTAAATCATTAATTGTTGAAAAATGAATATGAATCCAATAATCGAATAAGGTTTATCTTGTAAGCATACCTGGATTCTAGATTTTAACTTTTACTACATTCCCTTTCTACATTTTGTTGTAATGTGACTACTTATTCATTTTTTTTCTGGATTGACGTTCAATATACAAATTATTTTATTATTTTTAAAATGGTGTTTCATAACATTATTTTCAGTAAATAAAATTTGAACACTTGGCAATGTCTTTTGTGTCTACTATTACATCAGATAAATGATCTCTATTATAATATTTTATTTTTGTGTTAGTATCTATGGCATGGATAAAATTTAACACGCATAAATGAAAAATATATTTAGTTGAATTAAAAAAATGAACTATAATTTTTGTAATATTATACATTTGATATAAACATTTTTTATAAAAATCATATTGTGAGAAAGGCTATAAGAAGAACGATACTTTTAAATATTTGCATTTTTGTCATAAATTAAGGAATGATATATGAATATTCAGAAAATTTAAATGAATCTTAGAAAACTGTGCCATTATTATATCAAACTGCTACCATTTTTGTAAAAAGATAAAATTAGGAAAAGTGATAAAGATTTTGTATATCATATTTTCTGTTTATAATTAATATTTGTTAAGTGGAAAATATTCGTAAAAGTGTTGAGCAGAACACACAGAAATCACTCTGATAACAATTGGAGAAGAAATGGTACTTTATTGACTTTATAACTATACGTTTCTAAATAGAAATTTACCTTAAAGTTACAAAATTAATATCTGACAATAGTTACATGATGTTGTATTATTTGATACTGTTTGGTATTGTATATGTTTCATAATTAATCGTGTATTTATAAGATTAATTAATAATCATCTTAGAAACTTACTAATACGTACCATGTTTTGAAATAAAAATATAGATTACCTATATTTGAAATAACATTATTGGACTAAAGACTGATTTATCACATTAGTTTAACTAAATATACAATACATTTAGATACTTTTGTTTGCAAGTTTTCTTTCTAACTGGTTATATTAATGCAGAATACAGATTATTCCCAATAGAAAATTTTAGTTATTATTTATTAATTGTGAAGCCTAAATAGAGATAAAGAGACATAATAAATTAAATAAATAACTAAATAAACATACCTAGTCCAACACGATTGTATATATATATATATATATGTATACATACATACATATATATATATATATATATATATATATATATATATATATAGTGACTCCCATAAGTATTCATATCCCAATCACTAATACACTTTTTGATTCAAAATTTAAGAAAAAGACCAAAATTATACATTGTCATTAATTTTGTTAATACCTATCTACTTACAGATAATATAATGGTAATTTGAACAAAAGTAAATGACGTATTTGAGAAAAAAAATTATATTCCAGACTTGTTCACAAAATTGTACCACAAAAGTATTCATACCATCGGTATGAATACTTTTGTGTGCGAATTTAAATTGATTCCGGGAAATAATCTTAATACAAAAATTGTTGTATTTGAAATTTCTACTTTATTAAGAGTCAGTTGACTATGTTTTGTCATGTATTAATTGTTTTTTATGTATTATAGAAATCTTAAAAAAATCATATTAATGAAATACATACATATACAACTGATGAAGAAGTTAACTAATAAAAAAATATTATCGATATCTAATAGTGGACGCAGAATATAATCTACAAATTAATGTTCTGATCGTTCTATTAATTTAATTTTATTTATTTGAAATAATTGCCTTATATAATATTTAAAATAAATAGAAACATATTTAAACACATCTATTATACATGATAATCGGCCAAAATATTAATAAAAGTTTAGATATTAAATGATATATATATATATATATATATCAAAAATTGAGATAGCAAGTTTGGTTAGAAAAAAAATAATATAAGGTGTATTGTTAATGTATTATTTAAAAATTAGTCGAATATCAATTCTATTGCATAACTCTTATAAATCCCGCCAAAATTAACTGGAAAATAGAAAGAAACATACAAAAAAATACCTATTGGTTTTTATAACATAATATATTTAAATACCCAAGAACAAAACTTGAAACCTATGAATGAATTAAATTTGAAACCTATCCATTATGAAAATTTCCTTATACATCACATTCGCTAGATCGGCGTAGACGGTCATATTTCGAACAAATTGACGAGAATTGTGGGCCTTTATTATTAAGAAATTTCAAAAAATCTGGAATCGTTTGCAAGTACTTATTTAACTTCGGGATTCACTACTATTTTATAAATAAAATTTTGGGCTGGAACAAAAGTTCGTAGCGTTTTCCAATAGATGGCATTAATTACAGTTTCGCACGCAGCTCGATTATATGACACGACTCTATATGTGTTATTTTGACTGGTGACATTTCAAAATTTCTTTCCCTGCTAATTTTGTGAACTTTAAGTCGGTTAAATTGAAAATTGAAAATGAAGGAATTTAAGACGCATTTCCGTCATTTGATGCTGTTTTATTTCCGGAGAAGACAAGACGCTACGGAAAGAGCAAATAAGATACCTGCCGTTTATGGAGAAGGTGCCGTGGGTGTAAATACTATCTGAAAATGATTCACTCAGTTCAGAGATGGAAAATTCGACGTAGAGGATCAAGAGTGTTCCGGTAGACCTGCAGTAATTGATAATGACAAAATTGCAACAGTTATTAAAAATAATCAACGTTACACGACACGGGACATCGCAAAGATACTGCAGGTGTCTCATACGAGTGTTGTGAGACATTTGAAGACACTTGGATATGTAAGTCACTATGATGTTTGGGCGCCTTATAATTTAATTGGAAGAAATTTAATAGAACGCGTTTCTACCAGTGATTTGCTTCTTAAAAGAAACCAAAACAACACATTTCTGAATTTATTAATCACGAGCGATAAAAAATCGATCATCTACAACAATTTGAATCAAAAAAGGCCTAGAGAAAACGATATGCGTCTCCGTTAGCCACTAAAATAGTAAGTCTTTATCCGAAGAAGGTGATATTGTGTATCTGGTGGGATTGAAAGGGTGTTGTATATTACGAGCTTCTCCTTAATAATCAGACGATAAATTCAGAAAAGTATTGTGCTCAATTGAACCATTTAAAAGTGGAAATCGATCAAATGCTTCCAGAAATGGCCAATCGGAATGTTATCGTTTACTGCCAAAGCAGCACTTGTCCTCATGTCTCTTTGGAGATCTGGAAGAAATTGGTGTAATTTGGCGTCCTAGGACGTCCTATCCTACCCACCATATTCACCTGATATTGCACCTTCAGATTACCATTTGTTTCGGTACCTACAGAATTCTCTTAATAGAAACAACTTCACTTCTCTGGAAATCTGCAGAAACTACCTCAATCCATTCATCGTCCAGAAAGATGTCAAGTTCTGGGAGGACGGAATTAAGAAACTACGTGAAAGATGGCACATATATATTAAAATAAAAAATATATATACAAATAAATAAACACTACCTTTCAATTTTACCTTAAGGGGACCCGGTGGTCTAGCGGCCTAAAATTTAAGCTATTTTAAAAAATTTTTTTCTGTATGAGGGTAATGAATAATGCTTTCAAATTTTTTTACACTTATTTTATTACTAATAAACTACACAAAAATGAAAATAAAGACAAAAAAAAAATTTTTTTTTAAATTAGAAAAATGATGCTGAAGTCTCCCTCTCTAAAAAAATGGAATTGCGTGGTGAATGATGATTTATCTCTCCTTCTGATCTGAAATAAAACAATTGACGAATTTTTAATTAGTCTAAGTATAGCTATCGCAGGAATGTAGAATAAAAAAAAAAAAAAATTTGACAAAATGGCGCGTAGTCAAAAGTACAAGTTTGAAAACGACCAGTATTTTTGAATGTTTTGTTAATAAAAAAAATATAAATATTTTACGGAAACTATTAGTTTACTTCCGAGCGAGAGCAAGAACTATTCAGAATAACATATTAAAATTTCAGACAAATCGGTCAAGTAGTTTTTTTTTCTGGCCCTCGCAAGACGAAAAAAAGTAGTTTCGAGATAAACGCGTTTAAAGTTTCAAGCAAGTATAGCCGGCTCCACTTATTCTTCTACCTACCTGACCTTCTAATGGGCTGTAGATCCTGAAATACTCTGAATTTCGTCATCAAATTTTAACAGTATATTTTTAAGATACTATACTTTCGAAAAAAAAATCGATTTTTCGAAAATTCTAGACCACCGGGTCCCCTTAAAAACGCTACGAACTTTTGCTCCAACCCAATGAAATATAATTAAGAAACAAAATTAAATCGAAGTAAAGTAAAACATCTGACTAAGAGAGAATGTTTTATTGACTACTCTATTTCAGAACATAAAGAAAGAAATGTTGCAAATAAACATACTTTTTGACACGCACAAGTTATATATATATATATATATAATGGATTTCTCAATTGTAGTATGATAATATATATGTATGTATTTATAAATTAATTTTATACTCTGTAACAATATAAGGGTTTTCTTAGAAAAAAAGAATGTACTTATAAAATTTCAAAAATCTAATAGAAAGTATTTAATAATTCAACTGAATTTTTTACCAGTATGAACACTTACGACACAAATAGGAAATTAATTTTGTTTGAATATATATGTATATATATATATATATACTGTAGAAGAAATAATTTCTCATAAAATACACTTTACGCCAAATCAGTTTTCTGTCGAGCGCAACGTTCAGTTTTTACACAGAGTAACGCAATAAACGAATAACATTTTCATCATTAATCATGAGACACGCAATTTCGAGACATGTTAGTGCTTTTGTACAGCAACTAACTTAAAAGAAGTCTTGCTATTGCCGCTTGAAGCTGTTGTAGTACAGCAGATAAAGCGTACAATGACTCATTCACAAAATTATATTACGTGTTTGAGACTCTAAACGGTTTGTCGATTTTCGATATTATTTTATTCGTTCTTTCTATGTATGACTACTATACACACTTATCTGTCCTTTTGTTTATATATATATATATATATATATATATATATATATATATATATATATACAGGTTGAACCATTAGTGAATTCAGACCGTATAACGAAATTGTCTGTCACTTGACCAAAGGCGTTCGGTTGCTATGTAATCCATACTTCTGCGTATATCTTATGCCTTAAAGTCATTCGAGCACGTTTATTCGATGAATTCGGTGTCAATTTCAACGTAAACAACTATATCAGTATTTAATTCAACGCAAAGTAATATATATTTATTAATTCCGATATTTTTTTATGTATTTACTAGGTAAAATCATTAAGAATGATAGACGAAGGGAATTGTGAAATTAAATTAAAATTTAAGCATCTATTTATTAATTAATTCTTGTACTATAATATCTAAGGTGAAATTACCATTAAATCCTATGATTTTTATTTGAAACTGACTATTTTATATGAAAATTTCAAGCTTTTTCCTGTTTTTAGCTTTATTAGCTAGGTCGATTAACTGAAAATATATTAAATAATAGATAAAGAAGCATCAAACATAAAAAGAAAATAAAAATGAATACTATTTTTCTCTCCGTGCCAATTTAGTTCAAGTTGAATACTTAAATGATACCGTGATACTGCGAATAATTCAGTTCTTTAGGTTATTAACATCAAAAAGTATATATTTTGATCTTGGTTGTGTGGTATATAACGATTAGACAATTGAAATGATGTAGGATAATTCTTTATCATATGTGGTTGCAATGGTATCATGTCATCTCTCTGATAGTACATTCGATGTCTCGCCAGAAATTAATCTTTGCGCCTCTCGATAATCATGATGTCTTAATTAATGAACTGTCGAAGAAAACCGAAATACTTATAAATTCGATAAAGAATCAGTTTTGCATTAATTCCGTGAAAACTGAAAAAAATATGAATATGTCGATAACTTCGTCCAACGATTTTTCGTTAATTTATTGTCGGTAGACTACGCTGGTCACGTTCAATAAGAATACTAGGAACCTGCAATACCTCGATATTGGAAAGCGGCGGATGATGATGTACTGATAATAACTCTTTGAAATATTTAGTGGAAATTGAACGAAGAATAAAATGAATTAGCATGTTTTACCGTCTCAGATTTATGATTTATCGTCTCATCTAAAAACTTCGGTAGCCGTAGTATACTGTATACCATTGCCATCTTAATCAGCTCTCATGCTTACCTAAAAGTATCGAAAAAATCGTTAACATCTGGAGTATCAACTCAAGGTATTCACTCGCAGGATCCTGATCAAACAGTTTGGATTTAGAGAAAACACCATCAGGAACTACCCAGTAAGTTGTGTGACTGATGACGCTCTAAACTACGGATTCAATGAAAAAGGCATGACCAACGTTTTACAACTGAAAAAGCATTTAACAATGTCTGGCACACACAGTCTTGTATTCTTTATAAATTTATATATCAGAGCTTCCCTAACTGCATGCTTTACCAGATAGCTCCTTACGGAACGTATTTTTTATATTAATATAGAAAGCAGTCATCAAGCTTCTGTTTCATTAAGGTTAGTGTCCTAGAAAAATTTGTAGTTGGCCTCGTTATGTTCAATCTACATATCAACAGCATACCGATGGAAAAAACTGCACATTATGTGACATTTAGATAGGAAATAATAATGGAGTTGATACTCTAGAGTTTTCGATTGATATCGTTTAAAGTTTTTCAAGAAGATACGGAACGCCAAATTGTTTTCTAATATGGAGAATTACAGACATAATTATACACACATATTTAAAAGGAATCTTTGACAGTATTGATACAATTTTATATTTTATTTATAATGAATTTTTAGGAGAATATTTTAAAAATTTTTAACAAAGTTCCTATAGATTTTATAATAAGTAATTAATTGCAATAGTTTTATATAATATTTGTCATATAAGATATATGGTATTGTACTTATCTATGGTATTGACATAGTTGAATTCTAAACAGAGTTTATCTACCATACTATTACCACTACCATCTCGAATCAGGACTGCTTATTGAGTAGAAACTTTATTTTCAGCTACTTAAATATTGCATTACTTTCATTTATGTATCATTTGTGTAATTTTAAATTATAGTTTTCGATCGTAAGAAGTTATATTATTACTATATTAATGCCTTATGAATGGATATTTTGAAAATATTGTTCAGTAGAGACACAAAATAATTTCGATTAATCTCATTTTCATCTATTGTACATATCTATGAACAAAAGAATACGTGAAAAAAAAATAACATCAGAGAGGCATATCTATGCCTCTCTGATGTTATTTTTTTTCACGTATTTGAGGTGTTGATTATGTATATATATATATATATATATATATATATATATATATATATATATATATATATTGTTGTCATCAATTATGTTGGTGCCGTACCTAGGAGTGCAAGATCCCGAAAACAGCCATTTTGTTTAATTTGTTCCAACTATGATGTTGTTGTAATTCCTCACAAATAGTGAATATCTAGGAAAAGTTTAAAAAAATCCAGATAAACCTTCCTGCGCAAAAAAAACTAAGGAGTATCTCCTTACGCTTGGTGCCCTCTTAATGTGTCCTGGTTCGCTGCTGGCATGACGTCGACGGTAGCGTTTGTCGCGGCCCCATGAAGTGGCACGGTTGCACGAACTTCTTCTTTCGGCTATATTTTCCGACTTTGTTATTAAGTGGTATAACTCTCGCAGATAATAGCCACTCTATTAGTAGATTAACGAGCTGTTTTCTTGAGTAAAATCTCCAGCTGGTGTCATCGGTGAAGTCCGCAACCATGCTCGCTGATGTTAAACAGAAAGGCTTTAATTAACTAATTACAAAAATCACTAGCAGAACCTGTGTACAATGACCAATTTGTAAGTTTTAGAAGGATAAAACCTAACTCTATGATAAAAAAATAGGCAAACTTTATGATTGCATATTTTTTTTGTTAAAGTATTGCATAAATAAATGGTTGTAAGATTATTGTATCAAAAAATAATAGTTAAAAGAGGATAAAAACTTAAATAAATAAACAGCAATGTTGTCAACTGTCAATATAAATATTGTGCGTTATCTATTATTATTCATTTTAGCACTATCTTTTTTTTGGTTATATCGGACAATGGTTATTAATAAATAAATTCGAGTATCTGACATGAATAATATTACTGAAGTAATATTATTCATATAATTTTATTTATGAAAGTTATAGTATTATTAATATAAGTTCTTTCACTTCCTTTTTATTGTGTTCATTAACGAATGTAACATGATATCAGGGTATTACTTTCTTAAAGTATAAATTATGTATTTTTAACTTTGAACTTTTTAAAGATGAAATTTAAGAACACATGAACACGTTTTAATTTATAATATTAACTTCGTTCGTTTTACTATAATTACTTCAAAGTGAACGTGTAACGGAAGCGTTGGTCCCAACATTAATAAAATGTACATAAAATAATTTCAGTTAAATAAATAGACTTTATATTTTTTCATATCTATATATTGAATTCTTTGTAAATTTATATGAACCATCACGATTATATTGTCTGTGACTGTGGCTAAGTTTTCTTTCACAAATGTAATTTTACGCTCCCACAAACAATACAACTTTTCTCTGATCAAAAACATTTAATAATGATTGTAGATCATTTTTTAGTATCGATTATATGCATTTCAATGGCCATTTTATCATTTTCACAGTACAATGATATAGAAAATTTAAATTTTTGATAAGAAAAAAAATTTATAGTGTGAGAGAAGGAAAAATTCATTTGTAAAAGTAAATTAAGACAGAATTAATAAAATTATATAATATAATTTATTAGCTTTATTCTTTTAATAAGTATTATTTTATAATTATAATGTATAATAGATATATATATATATATATATACATACATATATACATATTATATATATATACATACATATATATATATATATATATATATATATATATATATATATATATATATATATATTATAGACATATTATTTTTTAATTAATATCACTGAAATTGATTATAAAAACAAAACAATATAATATGTAATAAAAACTCATATTTTTCTCCAAATCAACTATCCAATGAAAAATTTGGATATAAATTATACCCTTAAACATGTATGAAGAATAAATTTTGAAGTTAAGAAAAATAAAATTATAAAACAAAATTCAAAAGATAATAAAATTTTCAAAACTGTACTTATTAGATATCTTTACAAACTAATAATGATTTTAAACGTCATAAAATGTAAGACTACCAGACAGATAGACACACACATTTATACAGACCAATACCAACTAGTACTGACGTCCAATGTGTTTCTATCTATAGTGTCACAAATTCTTGTATGAAACTAAGCTGAGACCTTATATATCATTAATAAAATTTACTTGTGTTAAAAAGTTCAAACAAATAATAGATATGAAAATTTAAATTTTTACAATGGAAAGTTTGCCACGTGAATTAATTTTAAATTGCGAAGTTAATAAATCACTGAAAAGGAAGAAAGACAAAAAACATTAAGAGGAAAATGAAAACTAGAATTGAAATCTATAAATTCAAATTAATTACCTAATTTACTATGTAATTACTGAAATTAAAAAAATATAAATATATAATTTTACTAAGTATATAAATAATATAAGGTTGAAAAATTTTTAATTGAGAATAATAATTTTTGCTTTATAAGAGATAAAATCAAAACTATTTTAATTATGAAATAATTCTTATAATGTACGAAATGGTTATAAATGATTGTTTCTGCACAACATTCTCATTAAGAATTATCTCCATCTAGAAATTAAGTCCAAACAACGAGAACTTCTCAGTACTGACATCTTGTTGCAACACTTCAATGCCCCTACAGCGGTGGCAACCACCGAAAAATTATATTTTAAGTATCTTTTTAATCGGTTGTACTCGTCAAACTTTGCTCCAAGTTATTATCATCTCTTTGGATAAATCGAACAGACAAGGGGTGGAAAGTCTATTAGGTCACATGAAAAAGTGCAGCAGGTAGTACATGAATGGCTGTGTTCGCGATCAAAAGACTTTTCTATAGGAATCCAAGCACTAATTGAGCCCCCCAGGATTTTTATTGAATGTAATGGAATCTATATTAAAAAATAGTACAATTGTATCACACCTCCTTGCAATACACAATGAAAAAAAAGAATAATTATAGTTTTCACTTGACTTAACCTCCTACATTAAATAACTTAAATTTGGTGAAGTATATCTTGACATATTAATATTTTTCTCTATATGAGGACATCAAAAACATATTATGCAAGGTATGTCAAGTTAATTCTTGGATTGACTCTGCAGCACTAGTCATTTGAAGATAAATCAAAAGTGAAGCAGCATATAATAGTTCATAGATTTATCAACAGATAGTGATAAAGTGAAGATCGAACAACTGTTAGTTTCTAGCGCGTACATCGTGTTTCTGTCAGTCGTTATAAAGTAACGAGTGACTATTACATTTTGCTGTAAATTAAGGAAAACTTCAACAGAAATTATTAAAACGTTGAAAACTGTGTATGGTAATAACACCTTAAGTCATACTAGTGTGTTTAAGTGACTTAAACATTTTAATGATGAACGTGAGGATGTACAAGATTACGCTAGAACCGAGCGTCTGTCTATCTTTCGAAATGGTCGTAAAAGTTGATAAAATTGAGAAAAAAATCGCTAAATTACCTATTAATACTTAAAAATGAGTAGAATATCAATAAAGAGACAATTCGACCAATTTTAGATGTATTTGAGAAAGAAGAAGATCTGTAAATAGTTCGTCCCGCACAGTCTTAGAATGAACAAAAACAGGGAAGAGTTACATCATACAAATCCAAACATTATATACCCAAACTTCATTCAAATTTGTTGTAAAAATGCAAATTTTCTTAACTACATTATCACTGATGATTAGTCATGAGTGTTTCAGTTCGATCCTGAGATGAAATCCCAGAGCATACAGTGGATTGGAAAATCATTACCAGGACCCGAAAAGATTCGTTTGCAGAAATTCAGAACGAAAACCAAGCTGATTACTTCTCCTAGTAGACAGTGTGATCCATAAAGAATTAGTACCCGGACGAAAAACAGTTAATAGTGGATCTACGTTGAAGTGATGAAGAAGTAATTGCAACGCATTTTTTGAGTGCGACCGCAATTTAGAAAAAACGATAGTTGATTCTTATTACATGATAATGCAGCTGCTCATTCTGCATTGATTGCAAAATCATTTTTCATAAAACAGCATTATTGAGATCAATCACCCCTCCTTTTCATCTGACGGCACCAGCAGACTTTTTTCTCTTTTCTAAAGTGAATACTGTTCTCAAAATAAAATAATTTTGGATTTTTAAAGACAGAAGATATTCAGAAAATTGGACCCACCGAATTTAATTTCAGACGCATTTGCCGACTGTTTTCAACAACTTTTAGAACTTTCCCAATAAGTGTATTAAAATAAATGAAGAGTGTTTCGAATAAATATCAAATATATTGTGTTTCTTAAATTGTGTTTTTTTCATTGTGTCAATCCAGAAATTAAATTGTCAAACCTCGTATTTGTTATTGAGTTTTGTAGACAAGTCTTGAAAGTACAGTTTCATCAATTGAACTCTGAAATGCTAATTTTTGCCACAAATCAATATAGCTTCACTAGGAGATAAATACTCATAACTTAGAGTTTGTTAATTTTTCTGTCTTTTTTATTATCTTAAAATGTATTTATATTTATAATTTTTTATCTTGCAGTTATGTTGGACAGTGTTTTATGTATGAAAATGATTTATATATATATATATATATATATATATATATATATATATATATATATATACAAAAATATATATGTTCCGCTATATAAGTAATATCATATAT
Organism: Acanthacorydalis orientalis; assembly: GCA_034766995.1. Classification (NCBI taxonomy): domain Eukaryota; kingdom Metazoa; phylum Arthropoda; class Insecta; order Megaloptera; family Corydalidae; genus Acanthacorydalis; species Acanthacorydalis orientalis. Next base: position 3,580,137 of record CM068321.1, on the reverse strand, counting down.
TTCTATAGAACCGTACGTAAACGTATAAAGGTCTCAAGATAAATTACAGAAGACAATTAGGTGTCAAATTTAAAAAAAATCATGCTAAGTTTTTTGCTTAGCTAAGACGTTTCAATTTGACTAATTTTAATAGACATGTAAATACAAATATTATACTAAATATAACATGAAAGACATTAATGAACTCCAGTACATAATAGGTAAATAAATTTGTATATAAATTTATTTATATATATATATATATATACATAAATATATATATATATATATATATATATATATATTTGTATATAAATTTATAAATTGTTTTTATATATCCTGGGAATTTATTTTAAATTTTGCATAGTTTTAAATTATCTACAGAAGTTTAAATTCTATAGGCACTATTCTTAAAGAAGTTCGACAATTTTGCATGTCTCAAAATAAACACCCAGTTATTTTATTTTAGTTTCCGAATTGTATCAATATTTTTATCTTTCATTATATTTTTTAACGCATAGATATCTTCTCATTAATTCTTTCTTGAGGTTTTCTTAGTAATTATATTACTATTTAAACTGAGTGGTAGCAATAAATTGTTTAAAAACATTAAGAGTAAATAGTGGTTTTTTAAGTACAAACTATTTGAAGTGTATTTTTTCCTTTAAATAATTATTTTTATATTTTCAAAAGATATTCTTTATTATAATATGTATATAATATTATAATATATTCCCTGAATTTAATACTATTTGTTAACGTTTAATAGAATATGAAGAATTATACGCGAGGGTGGAGCCAAATATTCTCAGTATAATATGTTTGCACATGCGCATGGGTAGAGAATGTGCTCAGTGGGGTGACTTCATGTCTCAGTATGGTGTAATAAAAAGTCCAAGGTTATACATTAATCAATCATACAGTGACAGCGATAAAAGTAGAACATGTTTTTAACAGTGCCATAAATAATCAAAATTAAGTATAGTGCGTTAAAAAACTTTCTGACAAAAGGTGTTACACCACACCAAATAAAACCATAGATGACATATACGGAAAAACTTTCCTTCATACTCCACATTAGAAGAATTGATTAAGAGATTTAGGATAGGTTAAGTGTCACTGTAAGATGAAAAGAAGGGACATTGAAAGTTGAATCGCGTCTCGATCGCCCTGTGAGAGAACTTACGCCCGATTCTATTGCACTTTTGGAATACCCAATGCTTAGTAACCGGTTTTTAAAAGTAGAAGAGTTATCAGCAATGTTCAATCTTTCAAAAACAGCCATTCGCCGAATTTTTCATAACCGTTAGGTATGAATAAGGTCAATTATAGGGGAGTATCCAAATTTCATTCAGCCGTTTAGTATTAAAACGGAATTCAGTATATACGTATATATACATATATATATATATATATATATATATATATATATATATATATTTAGGTTATAATTTCAAATTGCAATAAGTCGAACAAGATATTACATGTAAAAGGTATTTTTGAAATGTAGTGTAACAAATGAAGGTATTCATCGATTTAGCTAAGGCATATGATAATATACCTACAGTGAAACTTTGGGAAGCATTACAACAAACTCAGATAAACCACACTCCGATTACTGCAGTGAAACAACTATACAGCCAATCTACAACAAAAATTAAAGTCGGCCAAGATTTATCAAATGGATTTACCGTAACTAAAGGATTAAGACAAGGATGTTGTATTTCCCCAACCCTTTATAAGATTTACGTAGAACATCTTTTACGAGACTGGAAACGAAAGTGTAGTCCTATGGGCCTTCCTATTAATGATGAAACCACAATATATACCTTGTAATTTGCGGACGATCAGGTTCTTATAGCGCAGGATAAGGAAGACCTCGAATACATGGCTAAGAAGCTCAAACAATAATATGAGAAAGGAGGGCTAAAAATTAATATTAGCAAAACCAAATATTTATGCGTAGGGGGAACTGCGACTACAGAATTAGAATTAGACAATGATGAAAAAATATCAGCCTGTGAGGTTTACAACTACTTGGGAGTGAAACTTAATAGGGAAGGCAAAGACTCAATGGAAATACGAGGAAAAATAGCACAAGGTAGAAGAGCTATTAGGAAACTAAATAGTATTTGGTGGAGCTCCACAATATCAAAACAACAGAAATGGCAGATTTACCAAACAGTGGTTAAAAGTATAGCCTTATATGGAGCGGAGGCATGGTCAGCAACAGAGGGGGATAAAAGACGAATTGCTGCCATGGAAATGGATGCTCTAAGAAGATCCTGTCGAATATCAAGAAGAGATCGAATTAGAAACGAAAGGATCATGCAATTAATGGGCGTAGAAGACAACATCATTGGGGACATTGAGCGGAAACAATTCACCTGGTACAGCCATGTCAAGAGAATGACCGACACAAGACTGCCTAAACAAGCGATGGAGTATTTACCGCCGGAACGACGGAAGCGAGGTCGCCCACGGAGATCTTGGAACGAAGGAATCCGTAAATTGATCAGGGAGAGAGGATTGGACGAACAGCTGTGCCAAGATAGAAAGGAATGGAGGAAAAAATTGAAGAGCGGAAAGCGTCGACAGGCTCTATAAACCGCATATAGATAGAACAAATGAAGGACTTAATATATCAGTTTAAAATCAGATTACATCTCTACTACATAACAATGACATACGAACCAAAAACAAATATAATGAATAATATCAAAACGTCACGCTCGATATGAATTCAAAGACGAAAATAAATATTTCTTTTAACAAATAATAATACATTCTTTTAATGGTTTCTTACTTGGAATACAATGGTACTCTAAGCATATTTTTATTTAATATAGTTATTTTACAACGAATGTCGAACATTGCATTACAATTACCATAAAGCACAATGAAAATAAAAATCCATTTATTACCCTTTGCCAAATGATTTATTTTCATATACTAAATTAAATTATCGAACTTTATTAAGGACTTGATAAATTAACTTTCAGATTTGCGTTGAATAATCACAAAACTAATCAGTTCATCTTGTGCTTTAACAGACAATATCCATTTGCTGTCAATAATCTTATTTTTCTCATACAGCAACAAGTCACAGTTGAACGTTTTTGCACAGCGTAATTTATTACCTTCGATGGAACGGTGGAGATCTGTTTAGCCGACCAGACCCTCTCGAGAATACACATCTTTAATTAAATGTTCATGTAAATTAATTTCAGTCGATCGACCTACGAATCCTTTTCAAGTTTTACCATCTATTTTATCCAACGTTGAATACGAACACCCGTCTTTGTCAGTATTGGAAATTTTGTTTCTCACAATACAGTTTTGGTCCTATAGCTAAATTTACTTTCACAAATGATTTTTTCTCCCACCTCACAAACTAAATCTTTTTCTTATTGAAAATATTCAAATTACTTTCCAACTAACTTTGATTGTTGCTGAGATATTCATTGCGATGTTAATGCGTTAATCATAAGAATATTAAGGTACAGGAAGAATCTTTATTCTATGAGTTTGTTCTATACGTTAGTACTGTGAGTATGATGTGGTATTGCTAAAGAATGCACATAAACATCTAAAATGCTCAATAATTATTTATTAAACAGTGTTGATGAGAAAAAAAATGTGGTCATATATACATACTTAACAGGTGGGCTGAAAAGTTCGTAGGCTTGCATAGAAAAAATTTTTTTTTGATAGAATTTGATTTTATTATTCAATATAGTTCCCTCCGAGGGCGATACAACGATTATAGCGGTCATACAATTTTTCGATACCATTTTTATAATACGATTTGTCTTTAGCCTCAAAATAGGCTTCAGTTTCGGCGATTACCTCTTCATCGGAGCAAAATTTCCGTCCAGCGAGCATCCTCTTGAGGTCTGAGAACAGAAAAAAGTCGCTGGGGGCCAGATCTGGAGAGTACGGTGGATGCGGAAGCAATTCGAAGCCCAATTCTTGCAATTTCGCCATCGATTTCATTGATTTGTGACACGGTGCATTGTCTTGATAAAACAGCACTTTCTTCTTCTTCAAATGAGGCCGCTTTTTCGCGATTTCGTCTTTTAAACGCTCCAATAACGCTACGTAATAGTCGCTGTTTATGGTTTTTCCCTTTTTAAGATAGTCAATGAATATTATACCATGAGTATCCCAGAATACTGATTCCAGAACCTTGCCAGCCGACTTTTGCGTCTTTCCACGCTTTGGGGTCGGTTCATCACGTGCAGTCCACTCGGCTGACTGTCGATTGGACTCCGGTGTGAAATGATGGAGCCATGTTTCATCCAACGTCACATATCGACGCAAAAATTCGGATTTATTACGATTGAACAGCTCCAAACACTGCTTAGAATCATCGATTCGTTGTTGTTTTTGGTCGATTGTGAGCTCGCGCGGCACCCACTTTGAACAGAGCTTTCGCATATCCAAATATTTATGCACGATATGACCAACACGTTCCTTTGATATCTTTAGGGTCTCAGCTATCGCAATTAACTTCACTTTACGGTTATCAAAAATTATTTTGTGGACTTTTTTGATGTTTTCGTCGGTAACAGCCTCTTTGGGGCGTCCACTGCGTGCTCATCGTCCTCGGTGCTCATTTCGCCTCGTTTAAATTTAGCAAACCACTTCTCTACGGTTGATTTTCCTGGTGCAGAGTCCGAATAATGTTTATTAAGCCAAGCCTTGGTTTCAACAGTATTTTTTTTCGCCAAAACGCAATGCTTTATTAACACGCGAAATTCCTTTTTATCCATTTTTTCAAGGTAACAAAAGTTCTTTCACTAAAAATGCTATAACTCAGATACTAATAGTGCAACAGCTGTCAAATTTATACACGCGTCTTTGGAAGGTTAGGGCTAACTAAAAATCGTATGGATTTGATACTAGTAGCGCCATCTATGTGTCAGCCTACGAACTTTTCAGCCCACCTGTTATTTATTACACATGCACTTTAAAGGTTAGGTTTATATTTTTCCTTTTCATTTCATATATAATAAATTATGAAATATTTAGATCAGAGTATTTTATGATTTGTGTAGAGTAAACTTGAATAAATTTGTAAAAGAGACAAGTTAAAAACTACAGGGCCTTCTAATATGGGCGGAATTTTTTCATTTGAAATAAAAAAGAATTTGCTCTGAAATTGCAAGTTTCTTTATCGTAAATAATAGTTGGAGGTATACCATTCATAAATGGAAAATAATTTCATCTAAATGATAGCCGAGTACTTTTTTAAAAGTAACCATTCGTTTGTTAAAATTTAAATACAATCCCTACACAATTGAGAATCTGTCTCACCAATTACTCTTTGGATATCATTTTTAGGTCAAAATTTCTTTTACGATTATTGGTGTACACGTGTCCTTTAACATTACCTCAAAGAAAGTAGTCCAACGGTGTTAAATCCAGGATCTAGGTGACCAAAGATCAATATCATTCAATTCTGCACACAAAAAATGGTTATTAGGTTTCATTATCATCCTCCATTCACAGTAATCGCTTTATCAGCTTGATTCATAATAAAGTAAGGACCGATGGCTCCACCGGCCTAAAGAACACGTGTTAGTATTTCTTTATTTTTAACTGATCTAGTCTTTTCCAATTTACTCACTAATCACAGAATTGTTGATTCAGATGAACGAGTATGTAGAGTATAAATATCAGATAATTTATGAAATGTATTTTTTATAGAACGACTATTTTTTTAATACAATTGTGTTATTTAAATGCGTTTTTATTGTATATGAAGCAATAACTAAAAATGGCAATGTTAAAACTTAACAAATGTCAAAGAAAATACATGTCAGCTTGGCAACTGTGAAATATAACCTTTTAAAAAATTGCGTCACTATTGGAAATCCCTTTATAAATATGGCAATACTACTGTAACTAATGATATACGTGCATATATATATACATATATATATGCACATATGCATTTGCACATATATGCATATATGCATATATATATATATATATATATATATATATATATATATATATATATATATATATATATATATATATATATATACATACATACATAAATGTAAGTCAAAGAGTAAAGAACATTTTATTTAACTCTCCATCCCACATAGATGCTTTTTATTATTGCATTCTTATTAATTATGAATACTTTTCATGCTTAAACAAATTAATGATCAGTGTATCTATAAACGCTTTTGACAATTAAAGTTTTTAGCTGATACGATATTAATTTTATATGGTTGTTATAATATGAAACTAAGAGGGAAGTCCGAAGAAGTAACTTAGTTTGTGTACTTGCTGATGGAGATAGGGTTAGCTATATATGTTTTCATATAAACCTCTAGCAACGCATGTGAAGTGTCAGGTAACATTTCTTTTAGTAACGCATGTGAAGTGTCAAATCATTCCACCAATAATTTTTCGTTTGACAGTTGTTTCAACATACAAGCGTTTCATACCAAAGTGAAAAATAGATAAGAACTGAATTCAAGGTGTGATTCAGATCTTTTTTTGGGGAGAAAACCATAGAAGAAATTCTATGGAAGATGTTGAGTATATAAGAATAGGAAAGTGAGTAAGTTAGCAAAGGTCATAATCATCTCAACTGGGCGAACGCATTTCATTTTGCATAATGGATTTCGTATAAAAAAACTTTCCACAAAATGGGTGCCACGCTTGCTTACTGCAGAACAAAAACGAATACGTCCGTGAACATCAGCCAACATCTTAGAACTGATAAAGAAAAATCCAACACATTTCATGACACTTTTTTTAACCATGGATGAAACCTGGATTCACCATCACACACTAAAATCGAAAACATAATCATAACAGTGGATTCAACGAGATGAAATAGCTTTGAAGTAGGTAAATACGGTTCACTCAACTGGAAAGGTGATGGCGTCAGTTTTTTAGGATCTGAAAGGAATTATCTTGATCGGCTATCTTCATAAAGGAAAACAATTACTGGCCAATACCATTGTATATGAAAGGATTGCGCAAGGAATTTGAGTTTCAATATTGGAGAAGTTGAAACTAGCAATCGGAGAAAAAGTCTCCGAAATGACCAACAAAAAGTGTTGTTTTATCATTTCAATACACTGCGTCATTCAAGCATCGTTTCTCAGCAAAAATTGGCCGAGTAAAAGTCTGAAATCTTACCTTATCCCACGTATACGCTTATTTGACTCCTTTGGACTTGCATGTGCTCCTGAAACTCACAATTTTCCTGGCTAGAAAGAAATTTGGGTCAAATGAAAATTAAGGGAGACCGAAAACCGCTATTTTAAGGACACGGAAGAAGTCCACTTCCAGAAAGGAATCGCGAAGCTGAAGAAATGTTGGAGCAAGTGTGTTGGGTTTCGGAGAGGGTTTGTTGAAAAATAAAGTATACTTGAAACTGGAACTGTTGTTTGTAATATCGAACAAAGTTACTCTTCACATCGCTTTCGTATACTAACCGACTTTTATATATTTTACAATATATACTCTTTCGAAAAACTGAAAATACATCACAGGTAATAAATCAAATTTAAATGTTGATACACTTAAAAAACGTCATTTAGTAATGCTATAGAAAACCATAAATATTAATAAAACTTCACGTGAATATTGTTCATGTTTTTGTATTACTAGGTGTATATATATATATATATATATATATATACACATATATGTATATATATATACATATATATATATACATACATAAATATTAAAATGGAATGTAGGGAAAATATTAAAATATTATCAAAACAATTCAGCTAATTGAACAACATAAGTATATATATATATATATATATATATATATATATATATATATATTTATATACATTATCGAACTTTGAATAGAAATGTTTAAGCCATATTCAAAAGAAAAATTAATGGAAAATCATAAATATATAATGATTTAGTTATGAATACATTAAAAGGTCAAATAAAGGTGAGTACGTTTATTCAGTAGCAAATATACACACCACTTATTAATCTGTCAACTAATTTCATTTTTTTTGGAATTAATGTTTTTTCCTCTAATATATATATATATATATATATATATATATATATATATATATATATATATATATATATATATATATATATATAATTTGATGTACAGAATATATTTTTGTAAAAATATATAATAATGACCCAGTAACTGTAAATTGTTCAAAAGTAGATGTGTTCGATTTACATGTTTTAAAAAAGCGGAAAATTTTTCCACACTTAATAAATGCCAATAAAATCTTACATTTCAAAATTATACGATAAAATATGAAAAATATATATCTAGTTATGTGGGATACTATCCATATTGAATACTGTTTTGCATCTACCAACTATTACGTATAGATCTAAAAGGCTTTCTAAATAAACTAAAATAATGTTTGTAATTATTCTACATTTTGTTTAGAAGTGTAGAACCAGCAGAGATCAACAGATGGTATGTCTGCTATTTGTGATAAGATAATCTTATAAATGACAAATTGTCATTCTCATATCAAAGCAAAATGTTTAATTTAAATATATTTGTGCCAGAACTACATAGAGTCAGTAGCTGTTTTCAGATGATTGACTGTGTTCAGAGCTTAGTTTTGTTAGAGAGAATTTCGACCGAACAATAGTGGATATAGAAAAGTTCGGCTAAGCTGCTCACAGTTCTAGTTAGCGTTATATTATGTTATACATTTTATGAAATGAAAAATAGAATTAGGTTAGGAAAAAAGGATATATTTTTAATAAGAATCAATTGAAATTTTGGCAAGTCATGCGACATAAATCGATCAGATTATATTATTTCATAATATAATTAATATTGTTTCGTAATATTTACGAAACATTAAATTGAAATTATCACAAATCTCTTTGAGTTCAGCTAATTAAAATGGATTTTATTTTATAATAATTTTAAATAATTCATCATATGTAGTATTTAATTATAATTACATCAAAATTAAGAAGAAGCTCTTTTGATATATCTTAAATACCAAACAAACAAAAGTATATCTATAAAAGGATTAGTGTTCCAATTGAAAGCGATTAAAATGTGAAATTTCTCGAGAAAAATGTTCTATGCATCGAATTTAATTTTTGAATACGCATTATTACATCTAATATATATATATATATATATATATAAAGGACGAAGAAATAGAAGATGTCTACCAAGAAGTAGGAAAATTAAATGATAAATTAAGCTGCCATAACAGTGCGTCGTACAGTGCTATAATGGAAGATTTTTAGACAAAGATTTGAATGAGAAAAGAAAACGATAATGTAGATGGAAAATTTGACTTCGAAACAAGAAATGCAGAAAGAAATCGTCTGACTGAATTTTCCAAAAGCAGGGTTATATTCAATGAACTACTACTTCAAGAAAAATTACAAAAAGAAATGGTTATTCGACGGTCTCGATAATACCAAAAACGAAATAGACTACATCTTGATAAATGAAAAATCAATTGTGAAAGATCGTTCCGTATTAAACAGATTTAATGCTGGAAGCGATCATAGGATAATAAGAAGCAGAGTACACTATACATAAGCGCAAGACTGGAAAGAAGAAAACTTTTTAACACTCCGAGGAAGATTTAAAATATTCGAACTCTAAAAGAAGGAAAAGTAGAATTTGAAAGAGTAATAAAACATCGATTGGAGATATTGGAAAACGAAAATAAGAATATCGAAGAAAAAGTGGTTAAAGACATTAAGGAGTCCACATAAAATATGGAAGAAACTCGTAAAATAAAATAAGATAATAAATAGATGAAAAGACGAAATATCTCTTGAAAAAGAGAAGAGAAATCAAACTAACGGTCAGTATAAAATACCGAATCGAATACATCGAACTTGGCATAACAGTAAGGAAGTGTATTAGAGAAGACGTTAGAAAATACAACAACGAGTTAATTAGGAAGATTATTGAAGAAAATAAAAGCTCTGAAATCTTTGACAATCGCTCTGAAATTAGAGGACAGCAGCCTAATATTAACAAAACATCAATCATCAGGAGGATAGAAGAATTCTTCATTAAGCTGTACAAGTGCAAGTACGTGTAATGAAGAAAACAAGGGTAGAAACAATGTATCCCACCAGTATTTACCGGAAGAGGTACCTTATGCAGTAAAGAAAATGAAAAATTGAAGAGCAGCAGGGAATGATGGATTAATAGTAGAAATCTTCAGTTTGGTAGGAGAAAAAAGCATAAAAAGTTCTCGCCGATATATTCGTGTATAGAATGAGAAGTATCCAAGATAAATGGAACGAAACCACCGAAATTCTTCTACACAAGAAAGGAGATAAAGAGAATTAAAAAACTACCTGCTAACTAGTCTATTACCTACAATATATAAAATTTTTACAAAAATAATTTCAAAACGTCTATAGGTGCAACTTGATTTCGTTTAATTAAAGGAACAAGCAGGATTTTAATGGATTATTTTATTACAATGGATCACACACACACACGCACACATACACATATATATATATATATATATATATATGTATATATATATATATGTATATATATATATATATATATATATATATATATATATATATGTATATATATATTTGTGTGAAAAAAATGAAAAAATGAACTGCTGTCAGTTAAACCTAATGAAAAAAAATGTATAATATGTGAAATAATGTTAGCTAAAATTAAGAAGTTCGTCTACGATCATAATTATATACATAATAATTAATAAAAAATCAAGAGAAGCCAAAAATAATCGCCGAGAACATGGTCAAATAATAAGTATATTTGAAAAAACATATAATAAGGACAAAAAATATTATTTCTACAAAATTCTGATCAAAGGGTAGCTATATAACCACAGTATCATATGATATTTATTCTTATCGTTGAACAAATAAAGCAGGCAATTTTTTAACTTCGAAGAGTTAATCAAATCGTATTTAAAAAAAACTAATAAAATGTATTTTCAACGAAACTGTTGAACAAATCATATTAATTATAATATGAATAACAGTATATTAATGAATGATAATCAACATGCTTTTTATATATAAGCATGTTCCTATTTTTATTTCTTTTTTGCAGTTGATAAATCTGTAGATATAATAAGGTAAGCATATATGTAGTAATAAGATTGAGTGAACTACTATAATTTGTCTATGTGTCTATACCCACTTTTATATTTTTACTTCAAGAAATCTTCATTCTAGAACAACTGAAAAAATAATATATATATTTCTATCAAAAGGAACTATTCACTAATGAATAGTATTTTTATTACACAAATTATAATTTCGTTTAAGATTTACTGTAAGAAAAAAAACATTTAGTTTTCATTTAAATTATATTACATGAATAATAATGTTCTTTTTCTGTAGTCAAAATAATTTCATATATTCTCTCTATCATCTTTAACTAAATATGTACTAGCACATATATACGTTCATTGCTATGTATATACAGCGACGCCAATGGAGCAGGAAATTTTAAAAGCAGGCTTATTCACTACCGTTGGAGTAACAGGGTGCTGCACATCGAATTAAATTATTCACTATTAGTTATTCATGATCATTTCGTAAACGTAGTGGCCTAGTGCACATCGAACTTTCGCTCTGAAATCATTTCACAAAAATTGCATCTGCTGTAATTGTACAACGGCTATTTTCAATTATTATAACAGTTCGTATCGTGGTCAGATACCGATCGTATATACTATCAACTTATGGGCTCAGAAGCTTAAGGAAACTGGTTCAACAAAAAATTTGAAGCAACTATAAATAATAACAATAAAAACGTCAGAAAACATTGACCGTTGTAAAGTTGTTGTAACACGTAGTCCACGGCATTCATTTGCATTGAACATCAGTAACACACGGTATGTCGAATGATACATCAAGGTTTCAATTTTCATCTGTACAAAATTCAAATTGCTCAGGAGTTAAATGATGCTGATGTACCTGCTCGTATGAATTTTTATCAAGATATGCTAACGGGTTTGGATGAAGACGCAAACATGATTCACACTTTATTTATCTCAAATGAAGTGCATTTCCATTTAAACAGTTATGTGAACAAGCAGAATAGTCGATATTAAAATGATGAAAACTCTTTTGAATCACATCAAAAGCCGTCACATAGTACAAAAATTATTATATTGTACGCACTTTAGTCTGTCGTCATTACATCGCCATTTTTATTGTAATACAACAACTCAAATTCCATGAATTTAAACGCAACCTACTGCACTAATATATGATAACAACATTTCTGATGAAATGATTTATTTAATTTCCACAATTTACATTAATTCAAAAAGATGGGGCAATAACACATACCGCTGAATATCCATGGCTGTTATAAGAACGCTTTTTCCAAATCATCATTTCCAAAAGTGGAAGTATTGTTTGGAAAGCAAAATCCCCAGATTTGGCGGTGTATGATTATTTTCTTTGAGATTATCTAAAGAACAAAGTATATATTGATCATCGTCACACTATCCCTGAATTGATATTAAAAATTCAATACTGGTGCTCATCTATTAAGCGTTATTTTAAAAAAATAAAATGGTCCGATATACCTAACGAGAATATGTGAAGAAAATTATGTAAAAATATATTTTTTTTAATTGTTGCCCTTTGAAATTTTCCTGTTCCTCTGGCGTCCCTGTATGTTCAAGAAAATTTATATAAAAATATGAAGTGTGTTGTTTCCGAATTCTATAATTTCCAAAAATTAAAATGTTCAAGCCGAAATTTCAAGGATTCCATTCGAAACGTTAAGACACGTAATGGAAAATTTCTGAAGAATATTACGTACATCAAGCATTACGTATATTACTCATATATCAAGCATTATCTTTCTATATATAAAAAATAATTCCATCCTAAAATTTCCATAGAACAATTTTTATTCAAAATATTGTATCTCCAGAAGCTGAAGAGTCCAAGAATTGTTACACATTTTAACATTGAATTTTGTTGTTAACTTTCGCAAAAAAATATTACGATTTATATTTTACGCAGATTATTTTTGCATATATTTTGTTAATTTCTGTTAATTGTTAGGAGAAAGTGAGCGTTAGCACGCAGGAAGAGAAGCCCCCCCTCCACGTGGGTCGACGAACGTAGCGAGTAAGAAGAAGTCCATGGTTTTTTAAAAAATAAAATTGTCCCTGTATATCTCTTATAAGAATATCTAAGAAATATGCATAAAAGTAAAAAGTAACTTAATTATTACGTTTTGAAATCTTCCCGTTCCTCTGACACATTATATATATATATATATATATATATATATATATATATATATATATATATGTATATATTTATATATGAGTATGTGTTTGTGTGTTACGAGTGTATGTATGTGTATAACTTTCATATGGATTGATATCAACGTAATAATACTAAACAACTATCGTTACGAATGCATTAATACTCATTTCCAGGTCAACGCACAAACAAATGCCATTTAACTCTCTACCGTTGTTCATTCCCATATTCAGCTCTTATATATATATATACATGTATATATATATATATATATATATATATATATACATGTATATATATATATATATATAAATACATGTATATATATATATATATATATATACATGTATATAATATATACATGTATATATATATATCATCATCATCATCTTCAGCCCCTGTTAATCCACTGCTGGATAAAGGCCTCTTCCATGTTTTTCCATTTTGTTCGATTCAGTGCCTCTCTTTTCCACAGTTTTCCAAGAAAGTTTTTAATATCCTTATCCCATCTGTTCATTGGTCTCTTTCTCGGTCTTTTCATATTCCTTGGTTCCCAATCAATAATTTCTCTTGTCTATCGGTTGTCTTCTCTTCTTGCGATATGTTCTGCCCATTTCCATTTTTGATTCTTTACTCTTCTTATTATGTCTGTGACTCCTGTTTGTTTTCGTATCCATTGTATTCTCTTTCTATCTCTTCTTGTTATTCCCAACATGCATCGTTCCATACTTCGTTGTGTTGTTTGGAGTCTTTGAACTATTTTGGGGTTGAGCACCCATGTTTCGCTGCCGTAGGTAAGGACCGGATATATATATATATATACATGTATATATATATATATATGCAATAATGCATATATACATATTAAATATAATTTAATACGTATGTTGGAATTATATGCAATTTGCACACTTATCATGAAAATATACAAAATAGAAATAATTTATAAAGAAGTATATTTCTTCTATTTGTTACGAGCAGTTTATTAACTTCAAACTTTTGAAGTTGCCTTCTTTTGGATTTTTTATTGATTCATAGTTTTCTTCTCATCAAATGCTTGTTTTAATAATTGAATTGATTCAATACGAAACAATGTCTTTCTACCGATTAGTTATTCACAAAGATGCAAAATATTATTTCTTTGGCATCTTTAATATTATTTTTGAAGTGAAACTTCTATGGGCGCGTTAGCGAGGTGTAAAATCATACGGTGCGTCACGAAAAACGTTACCGTGAACATAGCCGCGAACGAGAGAATAAAGCGAATATGACTCATGAGTGCGAGAGAGAGACTGCTCGTAGAGATACTGTGATGAGGAAAATGTACGGAGAGAGAGCAAAACACACTGTCAGCAATTACTATACGTAGAATTATCACGCGTCACAAGTATACACGGACTGTACATTGTAGCTCGTGATAATAGAGCCAGGTTTTATCATGGTCGACGAGCGGCAACTTCAATGAGCTCTCTGCAGGAGGAATTTCGTAGATTATCTGTTAATCGACTAGTGGCAATAGAGAATGTGTTATTAAATTTCATCCGTAGCAAGAGATGATTGTCAATTTCTTCTTTAAATTGTAAAAGTCTTCGCTCACACTCAGCCGATTTCACCGACACAGTTATTCTCAGCAGTTAAACCTATTTTTTCTTCATGAGTCTTTGCTAAAGAATGAGATTTGAGAATTGAGTCGATATCCTTAACTTCAATTGTGTTGTTCAATTTAAACGTCCAACCGTTTGATATGGAGGAGTGGCGATTTATCACAAATCTAGTGACACAGCTAATGTTGTTACTCCCCACATGGATTAAAATTTTCAACAAACACAATTGATAGGAGTAACAACAGCTGTTAGAGATATACGAGGTCAGACAATTAAGTAATGCGACAAAATTCAAAAATCGAGTATATTTAAAAATTAAGGTACATCGCAGCGATCCCCTTCAAAGTAGTCCCCTCCCGCATCTATACACTTATTCCAGCGAGTTTTCCAGTTTTCGTAACAATTCTGGAACACTTCTTGTGGGACCTCTCCGAGTACCCTCGTCACAGATTCTTGGATATCTTCAACGGAGTCAAAATGTCGACCTTTGACGAATTTTTTCATATGGGGGAATAGGAAAAAGTCGCAGGGTGACATGTCCGGTGAATAGGGCGGTTATGGTAACGTTGCGATGCCTTTAGACGCCAAAAACTGAGAGACACTGAACGCACTGTGACAGGGAGCATTGTCGTGATGCAGAACCCAAGTCTTCGCGATCTCTAGACGCACTCTGAGCACTCTTTTTCGTAATTTTTCGAGCACATTGCGGTAGAATACTTGATTTACGGTTTGTCCAGGTGGTACGAACTCTTTGTGAACCACCCCTTTGCTGTCGAAGAAGCAAATCAACATGGTTTTCACTTTGGACTTGCTCATTCTCGCCTTCTTCGCTCTCACGGCCTTTTTTAAAATCGGCATGCCACCGAAGCACCTGACTACGACTCAGGGCATCACTACCATACACTTTAAGCACTTTTTTATAAGTTTCTGTCGCGGTTTCGCCGAGTTTTGCACAAAATTTTATCGCGCACCGTTGCTCTAAATTTCTCTGTTCCATTTTCGTGACATGCACTACTCGCGCGTTGTTACAAAACACTAAACATCTGGCGAAGAAATGATCGTACGAGGGTGGTCAAGGTCTTAATCGAGAGAGTAGGGATCTGCTATTATGGTGGCGGAGTTACAGGTTCACAGTGTTACCACAGGCCGAGAAAAAAAATCGGTCGCATTACTTAATTGTCTGACCTACTGAATGTGTTGCGGGAAACAGAATGGTGATTTTGATGGTCGCCATCTATATTTCACCAAATCAGAAAATCGAAGACATCATCAAAATTCATACCCAGTAATTTAATAATCTATACTGTCGAGGGAGTAAATCTAGTCGATGTCAATTATAACAAAATAACGATGATTTTGAGCAGAGAATATTAATGTTAAACTTTCTTCTGATGCTTCCCTACCATTAATTGAATTTCTCCGTGCAAAATTGAATTGAAATATTTCAAATAATCCTAATGAAGCAACTAATAGCTCAGGAACTACAATCGATGCAGTATTCTCGAGATTTCTCGATAAATTCGAGTCAAAACTTTTTATACCATATTTTAGTTATCATAAACCTATTGTCCCATTTTTAGAATATAAACAAATTGAATCAGAATAAAATTATGTTCTTCACTATAACATGTTCTTTATATTATTAAACATGTAATTGGTAGCAATGCACCGTTCCCTATTTAATTATAGAATGTCTTATTTATATTATTGAACCTGTAATTTAAAACAATGCTCCCTCCTCTACATCCACATAAAAATACTAAAGTTTCACTTTTGTCGTGTGTATATGAGCACACACACACGTTTTTTTATTATTTTTCGTATACAATAAAGTCATTATTTACAGACGTGTTTATTATTTCAATATTGACCTGGTTTATTCTTTCATTCATTGCATTCTGATTTCTAATATATTCTGATACAATATTAACTACTTTTTTCGGTTCAATTTCTTTATCAGTTTATTAATAATTAAACTTAAGTGTAAGTTCTATCTACTGTCTTCCCACTTATTCATAAAAGTAATAAAATTTCTTATTTTCGTAAAAGTATATACGTATTTTAATTAGCACTATTTATAGTTTGTGGAGGCGCCAATTTCCATAGCTGTCGAGGCAGGCTAAAAGCAGCTAGCCATCTATAGTTTGTATTTTCTTGTAATTTGAATAAGAACTCAGACCGTATATTACAACAAACCTTAAATCTCTTAAGCCGGAATTTCGGAAAAAATATAATTTACAATTATATAAAAAAAATAATAAATTCATAAATGATATAAGATACGACAGTATTTTACTTTTTTAGTATAAAATAATAATGACTAAATATATGACATTAATATAAGCTGTAAATCCAATACAATCAAGTATTATTTTTGTTAATAATGGGTGTAAGAATTAATTCGGTGCCTTTAAATTGAATCAATCATAACTCTGTGTTAAACTAAAACATTTTCTTGTAGTTTTATGAATTTGAAATGTCAACTTTAACATTTAATACCACTATATATCTTCATCAAGCAGTTGGCATATCTTCACAAAACAGTAGTGCACACGATGGTGTCCGGAAAGCAACATATTAGGCATTGCATACTTTTCACTGTTCAGTTAAAAAAAATGGTGCTGAAGTCAGAGAAATGATTTTTTTCAGCTTAGGGGGAAAGTGTGACTCATAAAACATGCAAAAAATAATAAAACAGTGGAAGATGTTCGAAAATGTATGACGACTTCATCGACTTAAAGCCTCCATTTTTTTTGACAAGGGATTCGTCAGTTCCTGACAGATGGAGCAAAGTTATATAAAATAATGGAGAATATTTTGAGGATTGAAATGTGTTACATTTTTTCCTGAGCATTTATGTTTTAAAAAGGTACCTAATTAATTTTTACATATAGTATATAGAATTTTTTTTATTTATGTCAGACAGCACGATAAAATACATGTTATTTATTTGAAATCTTTGTTGATGACGAAGATTTTTGAAGTGAGACTTTTATAGCCACGGTAGTGTAAATTTGATTGGCCGAGACGAAAAGTGAAACGCTTCCATCAGCAAGGAGCCGAGAATGGAGTGAGGAGGGAACGTTTCTCTCTCTCTACCTCATACACGTTACGCGCTTACGCAATGCGTACTGTCCGCATACGTAGTGTAAGCTGAGCGCTTTCACACTGTAGTATTATATATACAGTAATTTCTATGAAGCGTAGTTTTAGTTATCATAAGCCAATAATTTCATTCTTAGAGAATCAATAGGAGATTGATGAATAAATATTAAAATATTTAATTTAATTACGTTATGTTTACTTAATTTATAAACCGCATGACCATCTTGTAATCTCAATATCCTAAAACTTATTCACATCAAGAGACATTAACACTTTGATATTTAAGAAATGATAGTAAAATGTTTTACTTCCGACGAGTGAAAGTTCCACACGCCATTTTTTTAATTATTATATAACAAAAATATTTTTCCTTTTATCTATTTTTATGAATTTAAAAATATTTATTATATTCAATCATTATGAAAATTGAAAAATATTTGTTTAATACAGAGGTTGAGAATATATCTCTCTATAACTAAAAAATGATATGTCTGCATTTTATTCTTTCTCTAACTGGTTGATATCGATCACGTGCCCTTTGTTTTGATTGTTTGATATTAAACAAATGATCAGTGTTCTTTTTGGCGACTCAGAATGTACAACGAAAGAGCATATACGATTTCAGTGTTAAACTGATAAGAAATTTATTCAAAATATTATAGTCACCAACTTTAGAATAAAAAAATTGTTACACATTTTAAAATTTAATTTTGATGTTAATTTTTATAAACTTTTCCCATGAAAGTTTTAAGACTTACATTTTACGCGGATTATTTGTGTGTATAATTTGTAAATTTCTGTTATTTTTTTGGGGAGGAGTCAGCGAGCGTTAATGAGCAGGAGTGAAACCCTTAGTAAAATTTTAAGATAAATGACGAAATATTTTAAAACATCAAGGTTCATCAAAGTCATTTACTACAGTATATGTATTTTTAAAAGAAATTAAGAAATTGAAAATTAAGAAATTATTCTACAAATAATTCTTAACCAAAAATAAATAAATTATTCCAAAATAACAACGCTCTTTTACTTTAGTGAAAGGCCGATCGAATTAAATACAAAACTACAAGAGAATCAAATTGAAGAAGCAAATAACTCTTATATAGCACAAAGTATTTAAATATATATTTAACTTTACCTTTAAAAAGAATATTTTAATTCTGCACATTAATATTTCAAATATTTAAATTAAATTATTTATTTCTCTGATTTTAATGAATGGTTTTTAGAGATTTAGCTTTACAAATTAATATAGTGTTGCATTATTCTTTGAATGAGGGATAGAGCATCTTTCGACTTTACATGTCACGTTCTTTAAAAAAATGTAATATGAAATACGAGACCATTAATCCAAAATTATTTGATTTGATGCAAAAACTGACAGTTAGATGTATAGCACCTTACATTCAATGAAATCTGTAGATGAAATTACAATACTTTTAACAACTGTCATTATTTCCCGTCAATCTACTTCTTATACCTGATTTTATAAAATATCCTGTAGAAAAAATAACGTATAAAAGTAAATGGAGTAAGAATTGAACAAAAAAAATACAGTACTATTTAAAAAATATGAACAAATTTCTCAACTTTATTTTTAACACTATTTTTTCTGATCACATTAATCAATCAAAAATTTATTATTCTACAACCGTTTCAAAACTGAATGCTTGTCAATTATATTTTAAAATGAATCATGTTACTATATTAAAAGAAAACTAATTATTGATATATCTAACTACAATATTTAATATATTCTGTACTTCATTCGAATTCTCAGAACTGGACAAATCTTCTAGAAAACTATTCAATAATTGTTAATTTCAGAAATGTATCATTATGCCATCATAATTTGTCTATGTTAATTCAGGCCACATTGATCGCCATCAATGTCTGAAACCATCTTTGTGTTTTAATTTTTTTAAATCAATTCTTTTTTTAATTTTGTTACAATCACTTACTTATTCTCCGTTTATAGGAAAAATGATTGTCCATATGATTTTCTAAAAAAAATTAAGATTTTGAATAGAATATATTTTATAACAAGTGTATTTATAGCACACAACTATTTTTAAATGCTCGTCTTTTATCATAATACAGTTCTGACACTGAGGCTAAAATCACTTTCACAAATAAATTATTTCCTTATATTTATTCAAAGTAATTTCTCTTTACTCTAATACACTTATTGAAACGTTCTAAAGCTTTTGAAAACAGTGGCAAAGGCATCCGAAGAAACTGTTTTCAGTTCGGTGATTACATTTTTTTTTTAATATTTTACGTTCTGAAACCGTTTCCCCTTGAAAACAGTTTTCACTTTAGGAAAGAAAAAAAATCTGCTGATGCCAATCAAGGTGAACAAGATGTGTGATTGATTTCAACAACGCCATGTTTCATGAGAAATGACTTCACAATCAGTGCAAAACTGATAAGTGTATTGTCATGGAATTGCGGCCGCATTCGAGAAATGTGTTACAATAATCTCTATCACATCAACATACAATATACGAGGGTGGTCCCAGAAGTACCCGACCCAACAAAGAAAACACAAAAATTTTGGAAAAAAATATATTTATTTTTCAACATAATCTCCTTTCAGCTCTATACACTTTTCCCATCGATGTTCAATAAGGTCGGTACCCTTTTTATAATAAGAACTGTCTTGCTCCTCAAAATACCCATTAACTGCCGACATCACTTCTTCATCGTTGGGAAATCTTTGACCACTGAGCCATTTTTTCAAATTTGGGAACAGAAAATAATCCGAGGGGGCTAAATCTGGCGAATAAGGTGCATGAGGTAGCAATTCAAACTTTAATTCATTAATTTTGGCCATTGCAATAACGGATTTGTGAGCTGGTGCATTGTCTTGATGAAACTACACTTTCTTCTTAGCCAAATGCGGCCGTTTTTGTTTGATTTCTTCGCTCAAACGTTGCAATAAGTTCGCATAAAAGTCGCCGTTGATAGTTTTTCCTTTTTCAAGATGGTCAATGAAAATTATCCCACGCGCATCCCAAAAAACCGACGCCATGACCTTGCCTGCAGATGAAACGGTTTTCGCCTTCTTTGAAGCCGGTTCTCCCTTTTCAGTCCATTGTTTTGATTGCTCTTTTGTCTCGGGTGTGAAGCGATGGACCCATGTTCCATCCATGGTTATGAAACGGCGCAAAAATTCTGCTTTGTTGCTGTGAAACTTCGCTAAACACTCAATTGAAACATCTTCACGACACTGTTTTCGCTCGAGTGTGAGCGAACGCGGCACCCATCTTGCACACAGCTTTCTCATGTCCAAATTTTCAGATAATATGCGATGTACCGCACTTTTTGAAATGCCTACTATGTCTGCTAGCTCGCGCACTTTCAGTCGACGATCATCCAGTACCGCTTTGTGGATTTTCTTCACCATTTCTGGAGTCGTCACGTCATTTGGTCGACCACTGCGATGCTCGTCTTGGCAGCTCGTACGGCCTCGTTTAAACTCTGCTTCCCAATATTTCACTGTTGTAAACGAAGGAGCAGACTCAGCCAGAGTAGAATCCAGTTCAGCTTTTATATTGGTTGGGCTGAGGCCTTTCAAATAAAAGTATTGTATCACGTAACGATGACCAATTTTCTCCATTTTCACAAATTCACTGAAAACGTTCACTATTGATGGCTGCCAAACAAATACTAATCAACGTGGCGTCCTCAAACTTGAAACATATGCTTTATAGATTGTGTACTTTCTACTACAGTGATATTTTTCAAACAACTACCGCCATCTCTAGGTCAGGCCGGGTACTTCTGGGACCATCATCGTACTACACAATACACTACATTGTTTGTCCTCCAGTCACACTTTCTTTATAGATTACACCATGTTTATGGGAAAAAGTAATCATTATTGATATTCATTGTGGATTTCTGGAAACGAAACTTTTTGGGTCTGGTGATGATTTTCCAAATGACTGTATGGTCTGGAATTTCGTCTCACGATCGTACTTAAACGCTCATAACTCATCACTAGTGGCAATGCAGTTAAAATTGCACTATCACTTATTGCATTTATTGCATTTTTCACGATAATGCATTTATTGCATTATCGTGACAAGTCTGAATGAAATTTACGCACGATGCAACTCTTACTTGTTTTTGCTCATCCATAAGACTGTGCTAGACGGATTTTGCATAGATATAACTTTTTCATAAATCTTCTTGTAAATTTTGTCGAGTTGTCTCTTTATTGGTATTCAACTCATTTGTCATAATTCGAAGGGTAATTAGACGATCTTTTACCATAATTTCACAGAGTTTTGCAAGAGAATTTACATTTAGATACATAGTTTTCAACATTTTAATAGTTTCTGTTGAAGTTTTCACTAATTTACAGTAAACTTTAATATTCACTCATTGCTCCATAACGATTGGCAGAAATACGATGTGATCACTAGATTTCTGCGAAGAAGCTAACAGGTGTTCGATATTCACTTGATCACTTTATATTAATAAAACTATGAATTATTATATGCAGCTTTGCTTTTCGTTTAATTTCAAGTGATTCCAGTGCTTCAACATCTATCCAGAAATTAATTTGTCAAACATTGTAAGTTCATTTTGATGGAGATTCGATCAACCTAGAGTGATAAGGTACAAAACAATCATAACACTTAGAGAATAATAGCATTCTCACCAAAATACGCATAAATACAAAAAAATGATCAAATATTATGTATTGAATACTTTTGATAACAACGTTTTATGATTTAAAAATGATAAAATACTTTATTTGTAAAAATGTTCAGTTTTTAATTATTAATTTTATTTTATTTCAATCGATATTTCAGAAATGTTTTTTCTAATTACGAGATGATTTGAGACATTCAATCTTTTTAATAACAAAGGTAAAAGGTTTAAAGGGATCTTGTTTTTGTTACTATAATTATAAAAATTGAACGTATATAAAACATTTAGAATAAAATAATTTGTCCGTTTTCTCCAAATCTCCTACACAAAATTGTAATTATCAACAAATTATAAAAAAAATCTATGTGATTTATGGTTTTACATTTATATTTTCATTTGCTTGATTATTTTTATTAGTTCATAGCAAAAACATGTCCAAAAAGTTAGTGTTGTTTTTGCTATGGAGTTTTAATTCATGAAACATTTTTTTTTGTATGGGAATCTGCATATAGTTATGAATATCGAATTACCAAAATTTGAATAATAACTGTTTACCTCAACCTTAAACGAAATATTTGAATTATTAAAATGAACAAAATATTCGAATTATATTAATGAGTCAATATGGGAATATAAATGAAAGGAAAAAGTTTTCCTAGTTTTGATGATATTTTTATGATTGAAAATACATTGAAAAAATCGATAAATGAAGATTTAACTATCAAAATTAGATAAGAATAGGTTTTAATCTAAAATAAATAGAGCTGATTAATCAATTTTGTTTCCGAAAAATTATATAAAATAAAAATAAATCGAAAAAAATACATAGTGTGTCCGTTAGATGCGATTAATAAGAATATATTGAGACAAGTACGAGGAGAATAAAAATGATACGTATACTAAGAATATTAACAAGAGAAGAAATTGGCAGAAACGAATACTAATAAAGATAAGAAAAATAAATTCATTGGAAACAAATAAGAATAATAGTCACAATAAGAAGAATCGATAGTTTGAAACAGAAGTAAATAAAATAAAAAGAGATAATATCAGGAATTAAAGAGAAAGAACTCAAAAGTAAAAAAATAGACTATAAAATATGAGTATCAGAAAATTTAGTATAAAACTATAGAAAAAAGCCCTATATTATTTAAAATGGTACAGCACTTTTCTAATCTGTGAATGATTAAAATTTGAAGATGTTAATTTATGTAGGGTAACAGTACAAAATGAAAGAATGTTTTTTTAATTTTTTTTTTGATTAAAGGTAAATAAAGTGTAAAAGAATAATTAAGTTTAGTTTATCAATACACTTATTTAGACTACTAAGGAATGACATTTTCTTCATATAATATCATTTCTTATGACTAGTTTAATTGATATTGTTGAATATTTTAACAAAAATATTTTTGTCATGAAAGGCAAGCGATTTGTGAATTTGACCGATGTTTTGAAAACCATGTTCCAATTGTCCTTAAAAATATATTTTTTATTTTTTTATCGGTATAATATTTATTTAAAATGTATGTTGTTTTTAATTTATAAATATTCTTTTTAAACAACAAAATATTTTTAATATTTTTCATAATTAATTTCTGACACTAAGAATGAATTCATTTTTATAAATGATTTCAACTCACTGATTCATTTTTTTTCAACTCACAGACTGTAAAAAAAATCAAATTAAAATTGTTCAATAAAGCATTATTGATCATTTTGATTTTTACTTGTACTTTGATGATGATATCATTATTTTTAGAGCTTCAAGATATAGAAAAATGTATATGTTTCAGTATTTTTCTAGTCAGATTTTTCTGTACATTGACGTTCTGAATATAATGGGATCTCCATCAATAACAATTCATTGAACATTATTGATCAGAAAAAAATGTGGTTTGTAGAGTGAAAAAAGATATCATTTATTGAAATAATTATTTTTACTGTCTCAAATTAATTCTTTTTCATTCTACAAAGTGTAAAAAATCTTTCTGATTAAAAATGTTCAAAAAATTATTACTGATAGCGATGTCGTCATTTTAAGAGCACCAATGTACAGAAAAATCTATCGGATGAGATACTAAAAAACATAATTTTTTCTGCACCTTGAGCTTTCAGGATAGTGGTATCGTCATTGAAATACGCATAAGAAACAATAAAAAAAGAAATATAATTTATGGAATATTTTTGATCAAAAACATTTTTTTTATAACTTTTAATTAGGTTTTTAATTCGGAATATAAAAATCTGTAACAAACTTGTCATTATATAAATAGTATTTAAAGATAGCATTAATATTAGTTTACTGGAATTTTCATGTATAAATCATAAAGTAATATCTGTATATATATATATATATAAATACACACACAGATATATACATATATATATATATATATATATATATATATATATATATTCAAGCACAAAAATTGTAAGTAAAGAAAACTTACACCCGATGAAGAAGACACTTGAAGTGCAGTCTCAATGATCGCCCCCGTTTCAGGACCAGTTGAAGCTGAACATTGTCTGTTAAGACATTATTACTCTAGAGTCCACGTCATTTAGACTTGATTGTTGGTCGGTTATGATATTTAATTAAGTCTGTTTATATAACACTAATGACGGTGTTCCCGATGGATATGTATTCTAAAATTGGGCCTCGTTCGTCCCAGTAGATAGTTAGCATCACTTTCGTACGGATTTTTTTTTGATTTTGGCGAGAAGGTATAACGCCACTAGTTACTCTCTCTTTTGATTTGTAGCTGATGATAATGAATTCAGGTTTTATTTCTAGTCACCT
Organism: Acanthacorydalis orientalis; assembly: GCA_034766995.1. Taxonomy (NCBI): domain Eukaryota; kingdom Metazoa; phylum Arthropoda; class Insecta; order Megaloptera; family Corydalidae; genus Acanthacorydalis; species Acanthacorydalis orientalis. Next base: position 3,554,724 of record CM068321.1, on the reverse strand, counting down.
GGAGAAGTTTTAGTCTTTAGAGCCCTGCTCCTCCTTGGCGCAGTGTCTCAAGTAAAACTGTCATTTGTACAAAATAAAAATGATGTCATGTAACATATATGAATCGTGCTGCCATCTGCATGGCAATCACCGAATAATTTCTAGCGACGCTCTCAAAGTTTTTTTATAATTAATTATTGATCGTCTTAATTGATGTTTATTTTGATGGCAATGTAAAAGTACAGAAACGGAGTTAAAAATTATATTTTTTTACAACACAATTTTAATTGAATATAACATAGGTCTAAAAAGAATTTTAGATAATGATAAAAATTATATTAATTAAAATAATACTATTTACCTTCTATTTTAATTTAATGAACGACGACCTTCTATTAAATGAAATAAATAATTTAATTTACATAAGCAATACTAAATTAATAGTTAAAATAATAGTGAATTATTTATACAAGTCTGTATTGTTATGTTTTAATAAATGAGATTAAATATTATTTTCAATTATATATTATGTATAAACGTAAGAACATGTTTTGAAATTTAAATTTTCTATTACAATTTCACATTCATCTAAGCTATTTTAAAATGTATGCATATCGACCAAGAAATTTGTATTTTTCAAACATAACTTCATTACATACATAAAAATTGTCGACACTTACAAACATTTTTCAATGCAATTTAGAGAGTACTAAATTTTTAGATATAATATCAATTTATGATATTTTTTAAATCTATTTATCAGTCGATATAATACTCTAATTAATGAAGTACTTTTTTTAAATAATTATATACGTTTTCGTCTTCAATTTGTACTGTTTATATATATATATATGTATGTATATATACGTCAGGCACATTTTTTTTCGTGCCCGAAATTGAATATAACCAACGATCACAGTTTACTAATTAAAACGATAACAGAATAATACCAAAGTCACAATTAATATACGAGGTCAGACAATTAAGTAATGCGACCGATTTTTTTTCTCGGCCTGTGGTAATACTGCGAACCTGTAACTCCGCCATCGTAATAGCAGATCCCTACTCTCTCGATTGAGACCTTGACCACTCTCGTACGATCATTTCTTCGCCAGCTGTTTAGTGTTTTGTAACAACGCGCGAGTAGTGCATGTCACGAAAATGTCACGAAGCCCACCGAATGAACATCGCTCAAGATTGTCTCGAGCAGGTTGAAAGTGATCCTACTCTTCTCGATCGAGTTATTACTGGTGATGAAAGTTGGTTCTTTCAATATGACCCCGAAACTAAACGACAAAGCCAATAGTGGCTGTCCCCTGAAGCATCAAGACCAAAGAAGGCGAGAATGAGCAAGTCCAAAGTGAAAACCATGTTGATTTGTTTCTTCGACAGCAAAGGGGTGGTTCACAAAGAGTTCGTACCACCTGGACAAACCTTAAATCAAGTATTCTACCGCAATGTGCTCGAAAAATTACGAAAAAGGGTGCTCAGAGTGCGTCCAGAGATCGCGAAGACTTGGGTTCTGCATCACGACAATGCTCCCTGTCACAGTGCGTTCAGTGTCTCTCAGTTTTTGGCGTCTAAAGGCATCGCAACGTTACCAAAACCGCCCTATTCACCGGACATGTCACCCTGCGACTTTTTCCTATTCCCCCATATGAAAAAATTCGTCAAAGGTCGACATTTTGACTCCGTTGAAGATATCCAAGAATCTGTGACGAGGGTACTCGGAGAGGTCCCACAAGAAGTGTTCCAGAATTGTTACGAAAACTGGAAAACTCGCTGGAATAAGTGTATAGATGCGGGAGGGGACTACTTTGAAGGGGATCGGAGCGATGTACTTTAATTTTTAAATATACTCGATTTTTGAATTTTGTCGCATTACTTAATTGTCTGACCTCGTACATTCAATTCACTCAGAGCGTCTAACGCTCTGATTGTCCCGACTGTCACTGCACACTCGCGCACAACACACTGTTATTTTATTTATTGTTTATTGACTGCACGACAGGCCCGCACTCTGCGATCACTCACATACACACCGTTGCTCAGGCCTCACTCTGTTGTCAGAACGGTGATCGTGACATGCGAAAGCCGAACATACAAGCCTGACATATATATATATATATATATATATATATATATATATATATATATATATATATATATATAAAGTTTAATAATACATATCTAATTTAAAACTGAAGTCATATATAATAAAATATTATCTAAATTCATCTATATATTAGAAATAATTATTTTATTACAATTATTAGCATTACTTTTAATATAAAAAATGGATAATTAAAATAATGACGGGTGTTTGAAAGATAGGTTTCTGACTTATTGGCCGCCATTTTGATTTAGTGGTTAAGGTTAGTTATATTTTAATATTTAAAGAGAAAATATGAAGCAAGTTCATTATGGAATGATATTTTATTAGGCAAGACGTACTTATTGTAAAAACATTCTATAAAATTGAGATTTTAATTTCGGTAGCGCTTAAAAAACTACACGAAAATTTCGGTTGCAATAATGTTCTAAGTAATCTCATAATATTCCGATTATTGAAGGGATTCGAAAACGAGGATTCATTGACAGGCAGACCAAAGTATTGAGGTATTCGCCCTGCACGTTTACTGGAGAATATTCAAGGTATGTGTAAAACCAAAACACCTTGCACCTCTATCAGATATCGTGCATAGGAATTGTAAGTTTCTCTTCACGCTATATGCAGTATTTTGCAAAACGACTTGCATCTTTTCCCGTAAAAAGTTTCAGTTACTGCAAGAACTTCAATCCAGATACCATCAGCGCCGCAAGGAAAACAGTCATTAGTTGTTGCAGCAACAGATGACATTTGGAAGAAAATTATTATAACTGGAGAAGCTCAATTTGATCAAAGTGACTTCGTCAACAAGCAAAATAGCCGTTTCTGGGGTTCTAAAAACCCATATTCGATTCATTAACGACTGTTTCATCGTCGTAAAGTAGCAGGTATTTGGTTTGGAGATGTCGTTACTTCTTAGAGAAAGCTGTCAGAAATGTCACAAAGACTACTGAACGCTATCGTGAGATGATTGATAACTTTTTGATAGACGAATTGAATTTAAAAAGAATGTGGGTTTAACAAGACGGCACCAAATCATACAAATCGCATGTCATGATGGACATTTTGAATGGTATGTTCCCGAAAAAATTAATCTCGAGATTCGGTTGATTGGTCATCAAGATCACGAGATTTAACGGTACAATATTTTGTGCAGAGATTCCTGAAGAGTAAGGTTTATGTGAACAAACCCAGTTAAGAGTTTAAAGGAAAGTATTTGTCACGAAATTGGTAAGATAATCCAGGATATATAATAAAATGTGATGAAAAATATCATCGAAAAGCCTGCTGGTGTGCCACAGCTAGGAGAGTTTATTTAAACAACATTGTTTGCAATATATAATTTTCAAGCCTATATTAAACAATCTCTTTAATAAATCTAATGTTTTTCATTTCATGTTAATATAATAAGAGAAATAATTCATAAACCTACCCTCAAAACATTCTAGATGTACAAAATGTAATGAAATAGAATATATTGTTCTCTATCGAAAAGTAAAACACAAATTAAATATATTGTATTAAATAAGATAATAATAAAAGCAATTGTTTCTTATCTTAGTTGATGAATATATAGTTGGGTTATAAAAAAAAAAAAACATTAAAACTAATTATATGTTTTGGTAAATGGTTGATTATTTTAGGTTTAAAGGCGAATCGATAACTAAGATCATTAGTACCCGATCATACGTAATAAATTCTGGTACACATTATATATATATATATATATATATGTATGTAGTTATATATATATTGTCGTATCCCTCGGGCGTTGGTTGTCAGAACGGTTCCCTCCGGTGCCTGATGGTCGATCTTGATTGATTTTTTAGCTGCTGTCACGGGGTACATTTATACTTTGTCCAAAAGTTTTGTATTATATTTAATTTTTTAATTTGTTGTCAAATACAAATACAATAGATTAATTTTATGCGTATGAACATAGTTTATTGTTTGAACAAATGCAGTAGACTAATTTTATGCGTCTATTATTTTGTTGTTGTTAGAACAAACGCTGACGATAATTATCTAAGCAACCTTCTTATATCGAGCTGGATTGTTCTAAAACAATCTATTTGTTCTATGATATTTGCTTGCTTAGACAGCTATGACAATCTGTTTGTATATCGTATACCATACAATGTATATATATATATATATATATATATATATATATATATATATATATATATATATATAACTTGAAAAATGAGAATGTAGCTAAAGCGAAGTAACCGATAAATATAATTACTTTATGGGATGTTAGATTTTTATTTAGGTTGATATGAATATTTTTAACACTAGAACTACCGATGTTAAATATATACCTAGTTTTACCGCACTCGTCAAATTGACGTATTTTTGATCATGGCTTTCATTTTAACTTTTCACTTAGTTTATGTAAATAAAAGAATATAATTTAACAAAAACAACACTTAATATAATAATTCATTAATTATTAATACAAAAAAAAACACAAACAAAAACACTTTCTATTTTCATTTATATTATAGCACATTTGATATGTATGGAATAACTATGAATCACATATTTTACAAATACATGTTATCTGTGATGAACACGTGCCACAAACATATTTGTTGCATGCATTGCAGGTATAAACCGCTCTGTTTCTATTGCACAATCGAATTTTGCAAGATTTGCGTTCATAAGGGTTTTTTTTTGAATTTTCTGGAGTACAATCCACTGCTTTCCGTTCTTGTTTTTGAGAGGAGGCTTCTTTTCTGCAGCAACTATATGCACTGGAGAGTTCTTCGGATAATTGAAACAAAAATTGTTTTCTTGTTATATTTTTATCGCAAGTCTCTTTATATAAAATCCACGCATTGATTAATGCCAAGTCCAAAATATTATAAAATACCTGTAAAGGCCATCTACGTGACCCTGCTTTTACACTGTATTTGCGGGCCATTTGGTCAACTATATCTACTCCAAACTGAGTCTCATTGTAAAACGATACAGTTTCAGGAATTTGTTTTCGATTAGAAGCAATTTTTACAGATTTGTGTTTAGAGCTAAGAAGTAGTACTTTTTTGCGAGGCTTGCTTTTGTAAATCGTTAGAACAATATCATTGGATTTGTAGAGCTTTGTGGAGAAAACAGCCATGTTATCTTTTCTAGCTTTAGCTATTTTCGGCAATTCTCTCTTATTTGCTCGCATAGTTCCAACAAGACTTGTTTTTTTGGCCAGTAGCTTCTTTGTGAGTTCTATACTTGTAAAAAAGTTATCTGTTGTTATATTTCTTCCACAATTTACATAGTTTTTTACAAGATTAAAAACTACAAATTCACTCAAAGGTACTCATGATGGTCTAAGTTCATCTTTGCCTAAGTACGGAAAGCCATTTATTATAAATTTATTTAGCCAAATTATTATAAATTTTGAGATTGCTAATGTCGTCAATTTGACGGATTTTGGTATAAATAGGTATAGGTCATACTAATTATGGAAGTTAAAATAGCTGAGTGGAAATTGAATGGGAATATATAATTGTTCTTATATTTCATTAAAAGTCGTCATAAAATTCTAGAACAATACATAAATTATATCGAAATTTTTAAGCACGAAATTTGAAAATCGTCAAAATGACGCTCTTGGTAGTTCTAGTGTTAAATAATTATTTCAAAATCATCCACTTAATTGATTTTCATATTGAATTTAATTAAACTGTTTATCAACTTTTAGTGTTTATAGAAAAATATTTATCTTTAAAATTCAATTGAGAGTTTATATTCTAAACTTCTGATTAAAATCTATATGTTTGAATCACTCCTCCTGCTATTTTGATATTGATTCCAATTATTACAAAAAATGTTCAAGTGATATGTTTATTTTTTTGAATTATCTTTAAGAGTTTACAATTACGCGTTTTTATAAAAATTAAAATGTTCCAAGTAAACTTTCAATTGATTTATTATTAGTACGTACTGTATATGATACGAGTTTCTGAAAAGCTGCATACATATGTCAGTGTGTGTGTGTGTAGGCAAGAAAGGCTTTTTGTTTTATTCTGTTGCGGTTTGTGCAGCCGACCTGTATTAATTGCTTGTCACTACGAAACTAGCAAATGAACATGTACTAACCTCTAATCGTACGAACAAAGAGATAGAATTGGTGGCCTGGTCGGTAACCAGAAACAGGAACACGTTAATTGAACATGAGGTGATATATTTGATTAACATGAAACACTGTATCAAACTTTTGATTAAATTTTCTTAGTTTGATCGAGGACTGTGTAAAATTTTTTTGACGATTGATTTATTCAGGTAAAATCATATTCATTATGTGAAAGTAATGATTAATATTTTCATTTTATGTATTTTAAAGTAAAATGTTTAATTCTTCACTAATAATATGTGCTACTTAAATAATACGTATAACGTTCCATGCAATTTTAGTTTACAAACACATTTTTTCTCTATTGTTATTATTAAAGAGCTATTACAACTTAAATTATATTTTTAATTTAGAAGGTATGAATTTGTATTAGGAGGTTTTATGGATATTTTCCTACATAGATATACAGAGCTACACAGGAAACTTGTATCTAAAAATGGACCAACAAATTACGAAAATAAACAAATATGTATCTTACAAAATAAAGATTAGGTAAGCACAATTCATATAACACAAAAAATAATTTAAACATATTTATTGGAAACGAACATTTTTAAATTATATTTTTTTATTGATGAAATTTGTAGGAATTTTATTATAATGAATTAAAATATACACACTAAACTGTATATTTATATTTATTATATTCCTGTATAATACTTGTGAATATTTTATTTTTCATACTCTTCATTAAATTGTTTTTATATTTTTTAATATTCAACCGATAAAATATTTTTCATTTTCTAAATGTTCTCATTAAATCGCTATTAGACCAGTATCTCATATATTACGATATATCATTGAAAGCCGCTGTTATTTGTGGTTTTTGAGCATTTATTTTAATAACAAAATGTGAGAATACATTAATAAACGTATTTTCCCTCAAAAGCATTCTCTCACTTTTCTGGCACAGGTTGAATTCAACGACGGAAGAATGGTCTGTCTTTTAAGCCAATCCATTCAGTAACCCAATTTTCGACTTCCCCGCAGTTATAAAATGTGTATCTTTCAAAGTGTGTTGCATCGATCGGAACAGATGGTAATCGCTTGGAGACAGGTCCGGAGAATACGATGGGCGCGGAAGAATCTCCCATTCGAACTCCATCAGTGTTTGCTTTATGGCTATAGCAACATGGGGTCCAGCGTCGTTATGGAGAAGAATCACTTTTCGGCCATTTGATGCAATTTATGGTCGTTTTTGCATCAAATTTTCATTCAAACGCTCCAATTGCTGTCGATAACGTTCGGTGGTGATCGTTTCTTCGATTTCAATAGTTCAAAATACACGTCTTATCAAACATAGAGCATTACTGTATGCAAAATACAGACAATTTCTGGCTCATGTCTCATCAAATATATAGCATTGTTTTGTGACCGTGGATGTTTCGCTTTGGTATCGACGTTGATGGTTGATCAGGAACAACCCATGATTTCTTGCGTTTCGGGTTGTCGAAATAGATCCATTTTTTATCACCGGCCATGATACACTACAGGAAACTCTTCTTTTTATATCTTCCAAGTGAAGAGATCGAGGTAATTAAGGGGACCCGGTGGTCTAGAATTTTCGAAAAATCGATTTTTTTTTTCGAAAGTATAGTATCTTAAAAATAAACTGTTAAAATTTGATGACGAAATTAAGAGTATTTCAGGATCTACAGCCCATTAGAAGGTCAGGTAGGTAGAAGAATAAGTGGAGCCGGCAAAACTTTAAACGCGTTTATCTCGAAACTCGTTTATCTCTTTTTTTCGTATTGCGGGGGCCAGAAAAAAAAACTACTTGACCGATTGGTCTAAAATTTTAATATGTTATTCTGAATAGTTCTAGCTCTCGCTCGGAAGTAAACTTATAGTTTCCGTAAAATATTTATATTTTTTTTATTAACAAAACATTCAAAAATACTGGTCGTTTTCAAACTTGTACTTTTGACTACGCGCCATTTTGTCAATTTTTTTTTTTTTATTCTACATTCCTGCGATAGCTATACTTATACTAATTAAAAATTCGTCAATTGTTTTATTTCAAATCAGAGGGAGAGATAAATCATCATTCACCACGCAATTCCATTTTTTTAGAGAGGGAGACTTCAGCATTATTTTTCTAATTTAAAAAAAAAATTTTTTTTGTCTTTATTTTCATTTTTGTGTAGTTTATTAGTAATAAAATAAGTGTAAAAAAATTTGAAAGCATTATTCATTACCCTCATATAGAAAAAATTTTTTTAAAATAGCTTAAATTTTAGGCCGCTAGACCACCGGGTCCCCTTAAACGATTAGCAGTGGAATTTTCGGTCAATTCATGTGGCAACCATCTCCTTTATTTTGGAATCTTTCCCATGGTTTGTAAACGTCGTGAAATAATTGATTTATCGACTTTGAGCTGTTAAGCCAATTCTTTGAGTGTTTGAGTGAGAATTCTTCCAATAGACCTAGCAGTTTTTCATCTTCAAATTTTTTTGATTGACCTGGCAGTTGTTTGTCGTGAACGTCACAATCACCACTTTTGAATCGTCGAAACCAATCTCTACATAATGTGTCCGATGGAGTAGATTCACCATAAGTTCTCGCAAGCAATCAATGAGCTTCAGTTGTTTTTTTTTCAAATCAAAGTAGTGTAGAAGTGCACATCGGGAAAACAACTTATGATGTTCCATTTTAATTCGGTTATAGAAAAGCACTTGTGTAAACAAAGGATGGCGTCTGATGATTGAATTTTAGTGTGAAATATTCACACGTCAAATGACATAAGGGACATCTGTCACTTCCCACTCCATACGCACCTAGAGCCATCTAAACGTAAACAGCGACTTTCAATGCAACCTCCTATTATTATATTATATATGGTATTACACAAGTAAGATAAGTAAGAAAGTATACCTTTCAGTAAGAGTGGAGTACAAATAAAAAAAATTACATTTATAAATAAACATTTTTCTTTTATTCAACTTTTAATTAAAAAAATTGAAACTTCATTTTCTAAATATAAAATAAAATTGTAACTGATAATCTTAAAATAAATATTTTATATTAAACATTTGCCATTTTACTAATTAGTGATTTTCAATTATTTTCCTAATGGAGTAAATTAAAAATAATAAATAATTGTAAATTAACTTTGAGTATAATTTTTAAATTATTTGTACCTTGAATAAATAAATACATTAAGAGTGCATCTTTTTAAATTACTTTCCTAAATTAGATAACAAGATTTACTACAAACTTTATTTTTACTACAATAATTCACAAAGATTTGAAAAGAACTATGTTCCTTCACATTATTTACGTACTTAAAACATTATAAAAAAATATTAAATGTTATATTTTTTTATAATTATTGTAGAGACATTTAAAAGCTGGTTAAGATTCATTGTTTTCTATTAATTTAAGTTTTAATAATACAATATATAAATTTAAAAAATATATATAATTAATCTTATTTCTTGAAATAATGATTTTCTGTTGATTTGATTCAGAATCAAGACCAAAAAAGAATAAAGATCTAAATAATTTATATAATGACGCAAAATGTGAGATTTTTGGTTTTCGTAATGATAAATAATTCCAAAAATTAGATAGTAAATTGTTCTTGATTGTATCTCAAATGATATGCAGAGTTATTAATGTTCAGAATAAAAAAGTTTCTGATTCAGGTACGAGTCTTTGGATTTGTTAATAGAAAATTGTCAAAACAGATTTATTAAACTACGTTCAATCTATTGGAAATCAGTACAAGGTCAACTAGAATAAAAAATATCAATATACGAGGATCGTTTAATAAGTTTGGTAATTTTATATGAGATGACGCCACCATTCATTTGGTAATGTCACGGTTATCATGTCATTTTTCAAATTAGCATAGGCGAAATTTCGTCCAGAACCGATGCGTTTTTCACGTTCTACAGATATTTTAAGCGAGCGTTGTAGCAGTTGTGCAAAATTGAAAAAAATGAATGCCGTGCTGTAATAAAACATTTTTATTTGAAAAAGTGAACGGCCGACCAGATCGAAGTGAATTTGTATGACGTTCATTTGTACTCTGCACCAGCGTTGAGGACTATTTGTTTCTGGATAAATGAGTTTAAACGTGACCGAACATGCACTGAAAATGAAGCGCTGTCTCGACGCCCAGTTGAGGTCACCACGATGGATATTGTTAAAAAATGCATTATGGAAGATCGCCGAGTGACAATGCACAAGTTTTCTGAGACTGTATGTATCTCAACTGAATGAGTACACAATATCCTGCATGAAAAATTGCATATGAAAAGTCTATGTGCACGAGGAGTGAGGGATTGACTGTCTGCACGTGCATTGATGCACGTAATGTGACTGTGTGCACGATTATTGACTGTCGACTAAAAACTTACACAAAAGGACATTTCAACCCAGTGTTTGGTGATGTTTAATCGCAATTCGCAGGTCTTTTTGCATCGATTCGGCAACGTGGATGAAATATAGATTCTCAAGAAATCATCCTGATTGATTACTTAATGAAGAGAAAACCGATAACAGGAGCTTATTATCTAACATTTTTGAACAGTTTAAAAGAAGAGCTGAAACAATAACGCGCAAGATTGGCGCACAAGAAAGTACTCTTTTACCAAGACAAAGTTGCGTCCCACAAATCAACCATCGAAATGACATAATTGCATGAATTAGGCTTCGAATTATTTCCTTCTTCACTCTATTCTCCGAGTTTGGTCCCATACAACTTCTTCCTCTTCTCAAACTTAAAAGTTTGACTCGGTGGGAAAAAATTCTCGTCGAATGTGGATATTATCGCCACCGTCAATGCGTATTTTGGAGACTTTCAGTAAAGATACTTTCTTGACGGATGAAAAAATTGGAAAGTACACCAAATGTGTGGCTCTCGATGGAGATAATGTTAAGAAATAAAATCGAGTTTTTCCAAAAAACGGTGTATGACTTGCTTTTTACCATACTTGTCAGACGACCTTCGTAGTTCGATCAAGAAAAGGCTATTCTATAAACGATAATAAATAGTTATTATTGCTAAGCCAGGAGAAATGTAGAAGAACAATAATATGCATTGTGGAATACATACGAAGTACACCATGTGAGACTTCGTAGTAACCTAAACAGCCAATCCTTTAATAACAAAATTTCTCAACACTTCATCGAAGTTTTTCAAATTATAAGTAAATGGCAAGATTCTCAACAACGATTGTTATAACATTATGGTTATTATTATAAGTTATTGGCTCAAAAATGCCCTACTTAATAATCTTAAATAATAATAGTCTCAATTCTGGATACAAATGAACGAAATAGAAATGAAATTTAGAAGTTTTTAGAGTGAGACCAAAACGATTCAGAGTAGAAAAACTCTAATTATTAATTAAGACAAACCTCAACATCAATATAGGGATTTGGTGAGGACATTCAAACCACTTGGATCTCTAATGGAAAGAAATAAAATAATAAAATACTAGTGAGAAATACATGTCAGGAGAAATCGAACTTACAATTTCTGCAAAATTGAGTATGTGGACCAAAAAATTCTATATTTAATTACATGTTAAGGTTTCTTATATATCTGTTCCTTTGTTTAAAATATGTCAATTATTTATATTCGCTCATTAATGTACACACAGACACACATACACACACACACACATATATATATATATATATATATATATATATGTGTGTGTGTGTGTGTGTGTGTATATATATATATATATGTGTATATATATATATATATATATATATATATATATATATATATATATATATATGTATATGTATATGTATATATATATATATATATATATGTATATGTATATGTATATATATATATATATATATATATATAAAGGGACGGAGAGAGAGAAAGAAAGAAACCGATACTAAAAAAAATTATTATAATATAAATTTAGAATTTAATTTTGCTTCTTGAATTTGTTTGTAAGTTATTACCATACATTTTTACATCTCTTGTGAAAGGTATTGCCATGATTTGATTTGAGTGTACTTTCAAGCTTTTGTGAATAAAATGTATTTATAATGATCAATTTGAAAGTAAAAGCTTATTTTAAATATAAAGATACAATATTAACAAAAATGATACTTCGATTGTGATTAAATGGTTTTGATCGTAACGATTAGACCCTAATAAGCCTATACATTTTGTTTTTAAATTTATCATGTACATTAATTGAGTCTGTCAAGAATACTTCTTCCATTTTAATAAAAATATAGTTGTATTTACAAAACCAAGAACGTTCCAATTATACATATATATTTATATATATATATATATATATAATATACATATATATATATATATATATATATATACATAATATATATAATATATATATATATACCAACCAAAAACGATTTCCATCTTGAAATCTTGAAATTGAATACACGTTCAACATATCGCGAAATCTCAATTCATCTCATGCGTCAAACTTGTAAACAAGTTATTAAAGGTACGATACAGACTCAATAAACGCATACATATACATAAGTCTTATCTCAACAAAGAGATGGTCTATTGTTCAACTTATAGAACATGTAACAATAGAATGGAGGTTTTTCTTACTTCCCTTCAAGGCGGAAATGTTACAATAGCACCGATCCGCTGATAAGGATATCCCAAGATCCAATAATAAAACCAGAAATATTTTATCACACTAACCGTATATCTATGTGTTTTTCCTTGCCTAAAATAGAATTGAGATTTAGTTAAGTGATGTTTTCAGATATACATATATATATATATATATATATATATATATATGTGTGTGTGTGTGTGTGTGTGTGTGTGTATGTATATAGGGTGATTCAATTTAGTCTTCCACATGGAAGTATCAAAAGAGGCGTGGAGGTTAAAAAAAGTTGTTATTTTTTATTTAGTATTTTAGTTCAATTCAATATTAAAATATAATTGAACTATAATTCTAAATGGTGAATTACGTTTTTTTTATTTTTGAATTTGTTTAATACTTTGGTGTCGAAGCATAAGTTGAATCAGCCAAAATATATATATAAATATATATATATATGTATATATACAAACATATATATATATATATATATATATATATATATGTATATATTGCTAAAATTATACAAAGTATTAAATTAAACTATACTTTTAATGAAAAATTAACCTTTTCTAGACATACGAGTTAGGTTAAAACGTTCCGTGGCTCACATACAAATGACGCCATTATGCTTAATATTTTGATTGTGTTGCATGATTTCATTATTTATATTCTTATGTTCAATGCTTTAAGTAAATAAGTTGTTTAGTATTGGTTTGACAGCCCGCCGAAGTGAACACCTCAATAAATATTTTTAAAAATGGAAAAAGTGGTAAATCGTGCCGTGATGAAATTTTATCTTAGGAAGTCTTAATTGTAATCGATATAAAAAGGAGCTAGATTCAACGTTGGGCGCTCCTCTTCATTGAATGCAACGGTTACTGAACTTGAAATGGATCAGTCGAGCACCAGTGATAAACCACACAGTGGACGTCTCTTTGAGGTGATCACATCCGAAATGATTGAAAAAGTCTACAAAACCGTTTTAAATAGCCGCAGAGTGATAGTGAGTGAGATAGCGAAGAATTTTAGCATATTAACAAAATGAATACGAAATATCTTACACGTACATTTGGGTAAAATAAAGCTGTTTGCTAGATCGGTGCCACGTTTGCTAACACTTGATTAAAAACAATGTCGAAAGGACGTTTCAACTAATTGTTTGGCATTCTATAATCGTAATCCAGCTAAATTTTTGCGTCGATATATGGCCATTGATGCTACTTAAGTCCACTATTATACTCCTGTGATCAAACAACAGTTGAAACAATGAACCGTGAAAGGCGAACCAACTCCAAAGAAGACAAAGACATCAGCTGGAAAGGTTATGGCTACGGTTTTTTGGAATGTGCGTGGAATATTTATCATTGACTATATTGAAAAGGAAAATACAATTAATAGCGAATATTATGTGAATTTATTACAGCATTTGAAGGATGAACTCAAGAAAAAAGTAGCCACATTTGTCGAAAAAAAAGTGCTGTTTCTTCATAACAATGCACAGCCCACACATCATTCGTTACGATGTCTAAAATCAATGAATTAAAGTTCAAATTGCTATCCCACCCACTATACTCACCAAATATAGTCACAAGCGACTTCTTCTTCTTTCATAACCTCAAAAGATGGCTCGGTGGAAAAAGATTTGCGAACGACAATGAAGTCTGCGATGCTGTAAATGGCTATTTCGAGAACCTTGACAAATCGTCCTATCAGTCTGGCATAACCACTTTAGAACATCGTTGGGAAATGTATATGGAGCTAAATGGAAATTATATTGAGAAATAAATGAAAATCAATTCAAAAAATGTTGTTTTCTTATTTGGGGCAACAACCTTTTGAGCAACAACCCTACCCTCTTATTGTGTTATACAACTGTTTTTTTTATAAATTTATGTTAATGTATATTAATTTAATAATGCTCAATTTGATTATTAATAAATATTATTGAATCAGGGCAATTTGAATTATATTACAAATGAAAAACGACAACGACAATTGAATTTCCTAATGATAATCGCAATGATGTACAGTGTCTTTAAATTTAATGAATAATATTTCTGTTTTAAATTAAAATATTTTTTCATCGTTTTGATATTTTTAAATGATAACGTTAATATTTAAAAACACTATATATCTTGGCTGAACAGTTGACGTACCATAATAAACGTAGTAAATACGATAACTTCTAAAAATTATCATATTATGCATTGAATATTTTTTGCATTCCAGTCGAAAAAAATGCTACCGAAGTTGCGAGAATGATTTGGTCAGCTTTGGGGAAAGGTGTTGTGATGCATAAAACTCAAAATATACTAAAACAATGGAAGAGTTACAAAAATGCATCACGATTTTATTGACTCAAAGCCGCTATTTTTTTCAATAACAAATTTGCCAGTTAGAGGAAAGATATATAAAATAAAGTGGGATATTTTGAGGATTGAAACGTAGTCCATTTTCCCGCAAAAAAACATTTTCTATATAAAAGGCACCGAGTTAATTTTTACACCTAATAAAAATACAGTAATGGATGAAGTTATTTTAAATACATATATATATATATATATATATATATATATATATATATATACTATTTTTTTATTTTTCTAGTTCTACTAATTGTAATATAAGTTCTATATAAAATATTTGAAATTAGTGCAAGTATAATTTTATTTATTACATATTCTTAATTTTTGCTTTCAGTGAATAAAATGTAGAAGAATAAATAATATTTAGAGTAATATATAATATAAAAGAACAACAAATGTGTTGTTTTAGTATTAAATTATCATATGATTGGTATAATAAACTCCTAGATTTTTCTTATTTTTCGTATTCAAAAAAACACTCAGTAAAAATATTGTTTTTAATTATCTACTTCAGATGAATATTGTTAATTTATTTTATAAAAAAAGTTTTTTTTTTAAGAAAATATTTATTTAAAGATGTTTCATAAGTACATAATATCTGTTACTAAATTTGAGATATCGTGGTTTCTGTTATTGGCAATACTCTCCCGATTTTGTTGGTAAACATTATTTGGGAAAGTATTAATAATCTGTTATTCTGTTGCATATCAATTCTTGGCAAAATATTTATGATAATTTTTCAGGTCACATTGACTGATAGTACCATATATAAATGTATATGTTCTAATAAGGAAATATGATGGGGTAGGAGCAAAATATACTTTTCGTTTTAGCCACCTCATTTGGAATATAAAAGGTTAGCAACAAAAAAATATGTAAATAATTATGCATACATACATACACACACGCACACACACACATATATATATATATATATATATATATATAGAAAGAAGAAATGTTTGTTTTCATTGCGTTTCCGTGTATTAATATATGAAAATCTGATTTATAAACAAGGGTGTACTTCTTTAAAATATTATTTCAAAAATGTACGTATAATTTTATGTAAATAAATATTATTATAAAAACTACACATTCAAATGAGAATAATTTGAAAAGTAATACTTTTTATGTACAGCTGAACATGTGGTTTTCAAAAAAAAAGTTCATTGAATTATAAATATTTCCAATTTAAAATATGACTGTGTTTATGTAAGTTACTTCCTATCCATACCACATCAACTAGAGGGCTAAAACTTTGTAACGTACGCTTAAATTCTGTAAATGCAATGTTTATTCAAAACATAAAATTAACTTCAAGGCATGAATATGAGGTATTGGTACCGTCGACGTTAACACAACGTGGACGTGTATGTTTTTAAATTTAAACAAAAAATAGATTTTTGTTTTTATATATTCAAGTATATAAATTTATGAAATTCGTATGTTTATACACGAATGTAATACACATATTCATGTGTATGAACGCTTGCAGTATATATATATATATATATATATATATATATATATATATATATATATATACATTATTAATGTTCTATGGATTTCATATGTGTAAAGTTGATTTATGTTTAAGTTTGTGATGAATGTACTATCTTATAAAATCGTTTACAGCAGTACTGTATAGTAACAGCAGTATTATATAGTAAACAAATGCAATGTACTCGTACATATTATAATATTTATAATTTGAACATTAGAAATGTAAACCTGAACAGTTTTATTAAATTATTATTTCAACTTTGAACTCAATAGTGTATTCTATATAAAAAAACGACTATATTATAGCAGATTGTGACAAATTTATAACGTTTACACTAGTAAAGATCAAACACGAATTCTATTCAAGATTTGTTTTTTTTTTTATTGTAAACGGTAAAAATCTTTAATATTTGCATTTACTTTAATATTTCGCATAATATGTAAATGTTATTAGTATATTAATTTACACATAACATAATGTTCAAGATAGACGAAAAATCTATTTTTTAATATGTTATTGCAGTTGCAAACCTGGAAAAATATTTATGTTGATGAACAAGATAGAGATTTGTCACTTCTTTGAAAGTAGAATTTTTCTCTTTCTGTTTTAAATAAATAATTGCTATCTGCAACTTTTTATTTATTCAAATATTTTTTGCACATGAAAACATGACATAAATATTGAATTAATAATAGTGTAAAAAGTGTTCAATGTATGTTTTATATTATCTCTTTAATAATAAAAAATGAATATCATCCGAATTTGACTCCTATTGTAAATTTTGATAAGTTATGGTTAAATCTCGGCTATCAACGCTATATTTTCTCCTAGTAATGAGAATCTTCAGGTTATTAGTTTTAAAAAATATATACAAAATTTCAATTGAGATTTATTTACAATTTATTTCGGAGTAAAAGGATAAAGTTCATCAGAGTATAGTTTTATAGAACGTGAAATGATTCCACTACTGTGCCTAACTAGTTATCACTTCTTTCTTGAAATGAACATTTAAATTGAAATAGATTTTATTTTTTAAATTCTGCAGATGTGTTAATGGGACGAATTCGTTTCTTAGCTACAAACGAATTTATTTTTGCATTGACAAACGCTACGCCGATTTAGTCTATTAAACCATATTCTGATATTGTGCGACACTGAGTAACATTGTGTTTCTATAACATATAGTTTAACCGAAACTTATCGTATATGAGTACATAAAAAACAACTCAAAAAATTGAGAGAAAGAAACCAATTAAAAAAGTCATTTCTTATTGTGTTCAGTTCCAATAAAGTAAATAGAGGATATTGAAAATGACACAATTGTGCCGTTCTCCCGATAGTTGAAAATATTTAATAGTGTTATTATTACTAAAAATTAAGGGGACCCAGTGGTCTAGCGGCCTAAAATTTAAGCTATTTTAAAAAATTTTTTTCTATATGAGAGTAATGAATAATGCTTTCAAATTTTTTTACACTTATTTTATTACTAATAAACTACACAAAAATGAAAATAAAGACAAAAAAAAATTTTTTTTTTAATTAGAAAAATGATGCTGAAGTCTCCCTCTCTAAAAAAATGGAATTGCGTGGTGAATGATGATTTATCTCTCCCTCTGATCTGAAATAAAACAATTGACGAATTTTTAATTAGTATAAGTATAGCTATCGCAGGAAGTAGAATAAAAAAAAAATTTGACAAAATGGCGCGTAGTCAAAAGTACAAGTTTGAAAACGACCAATATTTTTGAATGTTTTGTTAATAAAAAAAATATAAATATTTTACGGAAACTATTAGTTAGTTAGAACTATTGAGCTAGAACTATTCAAAATAACATATTAAAATTTCAGACAAATCGGTCAAGTAGTTTTTTTTTCTGGCCCCCGCAAGACGAAAAAACGTAGTTTCCAGATAAACGCGTTTAAAGTTTCAAGCAAGTATATATTCTTCTTCCTACCTGACCTTCTAATGGGCTGTAGATCCTGAAATACTCTGAATTTCGTCATCAAATTTTAACAGTATATTTTTAAGATACTATACTTTCGAAAAAAAAATCGATTTTTCGAAAATTCTAGACCACCGGGTCCCCTTAATATGTTATAGCAGTTGCAAACCTGGAAAAATATTTATGTTGATGAACAAGATAGAGATTTGTCACTTCTTTGAAAGTAGAATATTTCTCTTTCTGTTTTAAATAAATAATTGGTATCTGCAACTTTTTATTTATTCAAATATTTTTTGCACATGAAAATATGACATAAATATTGAATTAATAATAGTGTAAAAAGTGTTGAATATATGTTTTATATTATCTCTTTAATAATAAAAAACGAATATCATCCGAATTTGACTCCTATTGTAAATTTTGATAAGTTATGGTTAAATCTCGGCTATCAACGCTATATTTTCTCCCAGTAATGAGAATCTTCAGGTTATTAGTTTTAAAAAATATATACAAAATTACAATTGAGATTTATTTACAATTTCTTTCAGAGTAAAAGGATTAAGTTCATCAGAATATAGTTTTATAGAACGTGAAATGATTCCACTACTGTGCCTAACTAATTATCACTTCTTTCTTGAAATGAACATTTAAATTGAAATAGATTTTATTTTTCAAATTCTGCAGATTGTGTTAATAGGACGAATTCATTTCTTAGCTACAAGCGAATTTATTTTTGCATTGACAAACGCTACGCCGAATTTAGTCTATTAAACCATATTCTGATATTGTGCGATACTGAGTAACATTGTGTTTCTATAACATATAGTTTAAGAACCGAAACTTATCGTATATGACTACATAAAAAACAACTCAAAAAATTGAGAGAAAGAAACCAATTAAAAAAGTCCCTTTTTATTGTGTTCAGTTCCAATAAAGTAAATAGAGGATATTGAAAATGACACAATTGTGGCGTTCTTCCGATAGTTTAAAATATTTAATAATGTTATTAATACTAAAAATTAATATCTATAATTCAATACATACATATATATATATATATATATATATAATGTGTGTGTACTTAATTATAGATGAAAATAAGATTAGAGAACTTAATGTAGTTAATACAACACAAAATCTTTTTTTTATAACAGTAGGCTGCAGATTTGTTTTCAGTTGTGTAATAATAGAAGGTAAAATATTTCATATAATTCATACCAACGTAAAATGCAGCAATTTACAGACAAAAATCGAAATACCAATATATAAAAGTGATATAAAGCCCAATTTCATATACAACAGTGATGGTAAAAATACAAAATAAGGTAAAAATAAAAGTACAAAATTATACACGTATATATGCCAAATTCATAAATAATTCTATTAAGTTTTAATAATAATAAACTTAGTAATGGAGAACTTTTAGTTAAATAATTAAGAGAGGAAACTGAACTACTAACAAATATGTTACGAATTCAGATCCATGCTTATAGAAATTCTCAGTTTTCATAAAATCTACGTTTCAGACAAATGTTTAATAAATTTAAATTTTTGAAATAACGCAAAAAAAGATTTTATATTCTGTATATTTTTACAGTCAGCTGAAATAATTATTTACATTATACTTTTAATTAAAAGGTGAATATTAATATGTTTCGAATTAGATTGGCACGTAATCTAAGTCAAAAAACATATCTAAATTATATTCGAGTGTCAATATACCTTCTCAAAAATTTAGTTTTACTGAATATTTATTGCTATAAAAAAATGATGATTAGTTAAAGGAGAAAAACGTGCAAAAATTTAAAAAAAAACATATCACCGTTGACGAGCGTCGATCACTCATTCGCATAGCTGCCAGTCTTAACAAAAGGCTGAATCTACGGTCTACAGTGTTTTAAAGTTTCCACTTTCGATGAAAAATATCGCCGATCGAGCCAATTCTTCAATGTTGGTTTTAGTAACATAAAAGGATCCCTCCTTCTCTTTGTACGTGTTATATTTCTTAAATAAATGTCTGCGATGAGAAGAAAATTTAAATTCCTTTGTAGTGTACAGATATGTATATATATAAATATATATATATATATATATATTTGTATTGTAATGTTTTCATAATAAAAACAACAATACAAGTAAACAAAAAAAATAAGAATTTCTCAGTGTGTTTTCATATATATACGGGTGTATATATATATATATATATATATATATATATATATGTGTGTGTGGGTACTGTACATTTTTGTACCTCTACTATCTTTTTCGAATTTATGTAAATCATATTTAATAATATCCCTTTTCCTGCTACTTGGAACCATTGGTTAAAAAACCGTCTGGTATTATTTTTTTACGCGTTGAAATAGAATTTAATGAACGTCACAGTATCAAAATGTAGAATTACATGTTTTATTTTCTTGTCCAATTATAACTTATTATATGTTTGTGTACATACGTCATACGTCTGTATATATATATATATATATATATATATATATATGCATATATATATATATATACATATATATATATATATATATATATATATATATATATATATGTGTGTGTGTGTGTTGTGTATGTCAATCAAAAATATGTCATTCATTCAATACCAAAGATTATTTATTAAATGTTTTCACAGCACATACTTTTTAATTCATTTGAAATTTTCATTTACAATAGAAAATTATATTTTTTTTACTTATGATGAAAAATTCCTGTAAAAATGATTATTAAATACAGCATTTCGAAGGGATGTTATTTAAATTTGGCAGGAAATTATTATTTTATTTACATAGGAGGGTAGCTCCACATTGACAGTATTATAAATGAAAAAAACAGCAAAATTTTATTATTTTTCTATATAATCCTCTTAACTTCAATACATTTTTACAGCGTTCAATTAGTAATTCTATACTATTATAAAAAATAATCTTTTTTCGAGTTAAAGTGGCCAGTTACAGCAGTTTTCAGCTCATTGTCATTATTAAACCTCTATCCACGTAAATCTTTTTCAAATTACCAAGAAGATAATACGCTCTAGTGGCCATATGTCCGACATGGACACATTCTAGGAACTCCTGAATAGCGTCTTGAAACACAGTAGCAGTGTGAACTAAAGCATTATCGTGAAACAAGCAGCCTCCTTTTATTAGTTTTCCACTTAGTTTTTTGAGAATTTTATCCCGAAATTCATGCAACAATATTGCATAATACAGGCTATTAAAAGTGATATTGCGCTTCTTAAAATCTATTAATAAATTTACCTTGCAAAATCACAAAAAAATGTGATCATGGTTTTTTTGTGAATAAGGACACTCGATTTTCTTATAGGTAATCTCCTACTCACCACCATTCCATGCATTATTTTTTAGACAGATGTCTTAGTAGATGATCATTGCTTTATCCCCTGTTGCAATGGATTCGATGAGTGTTTTTGGATAGCGCACACAGAGATCTAAAAATGAACATGCGCAGATTATGGTACAATGCAATCCCTTCTTTATGATTAGAACGCAACTGCGCAAATGGGGTGTGATTTTAAATTTTATTTGCATTCGGACGTTAATTACCCTACCTGTCGAAACGTTCTAAAATCTTAATAACCAACCAACCAACAATCCCTTATTTTGTCGGAAAATTTATTACCGCACGATAATCAAGTTTGGTTACTTGTGACATTGTTAACAACAAGTCTTGCTCTTCCTGCTGTTACTTAATGACAGATCAAGTTATAACCTTGAAATGTTTACTAAACGCTACTAACAAAAAGAGAATAAATTACCACTATGAACAGATTCTCTATGCACACGCATGCGCAAACATTTCAGATCGAGAATATTTGACGCTACCTTCATAACTTTAAAGATGTATATGTATCACTCATATATTTGTATTTCCCATTGAGAATATAATTTAATGAACAGATATTTTATGTAAATTTATTTTTAATAATAAATTTTAAATATATAATGCTGATTTTCCGGTTAAAAATATTTTAATTAGAGAAATATACTTCCCTGTTCATATTAAGACATTTTATTGTAAAATAAGTAAAGAAAATCATATCAAAGACAATTTACATGTATACGATTTTGTACATATTTTCTACAAATAAATAGAAATTGTACTGAGCATATTTGTCACAAGAAATATATCCATACATATGAATCACAAAAATAAAGTTAATTATCCTAAATACAAAGATTATAATTTTAAATAAATAAGAAAACTATCTATAAAAATAAATTCAATGAAAATGATATATGTGTCATTCTTCAAATAGTGTAAATATCATAGGATTTTTATATGAAATGATGATGTGCTACATCGTCTCTTATTTTTTTATCATATATATCTTCGTGAAAAATAATTATGTCGTCTACCCACCTAATCTATTATTTTAAATTTTTTTTGTTTACATTTTTTTAAATATATATTTGTTATATCTACATTTTCAATTAAAAATGTATTATGTATTTAAAAAAAAAAACTGAGAAACACAAAATAAATGAATAATTTCTTTTTATTTATTAACTCATTAATATCTGAATTTATGCTTCAAATGTCCATAAGTTCTAAAAAAAAGTTAATTATTGTATGTAAGTTACTCGAACCATTTTTCTAAATAGCTCAAGTTTTTCTTAACACATAAGCCATGATCATATAAAAATGGTAGGCATTATCGAGATCAAAGTCGATGGACTGGCTAGAGGTAGCGTCTGGAACACCCCAGTCTAGTAACTTCTCTTAATATGAATCACCGAATGCTGCAAAGGCACCACGACATTTATTGTCTGATTTCAAAACATGACTCAAGGTCGGTACTCTTTGCCAGCACTCAGAGAGGTAGCGGTCCTGAATCCGAAAACGAAAGCATTGCTACCGAAAGGTAGTGATTCTGTGGTCACTTCTAAACCAAGAGATCAAAATCAAAGTAATTCAATTTTCATAAAAGTAATTATTATAAGAACACAAGACATCATAGAATTGAATACATAATTAAAAATGATGTAACGATTTTTTCTATAAAAAATTACATAATATCCATTCGGCCTGTATCTCACATTATTTTTGAGCAAAAATTGATGTTTTTTCTCTTAAAGATTGTATAAAAAAATATGTTAACTAAAACACGCACTCGTTTAAATCGAAATTTACACCGGTTTCGAATATAATAAGATATATATTCTATAATAAGTTCATTAACTTCATTCATATATATTTTCATATATATTTTATCTTTTTCATCCCTTTATTATCACCCGATACATGAAAAATTCCTATAATCTTCAAAAAAGGACTTCTCACCTATCATTTCACAAATTTATTCAGAAATTGTGAAACTGGCGGTATCAACTTTTACTGACAACTAAATTGTGTTTACATATGTATAAATTACCATCAATAATATTATTTATTTTGTATAAATATTCAAATATTCCCAATTTTGGAATCTTAATAATATAGGTATACAAAGCAAGTGAATATTTTATATTTGATAAAATAAATTTATCTTTAAAATTGTACATTGAAAGAACATAAAACTTAAGTATACAGTACTTCTATCTTTAAATAAATACTAACATAATGTATTTCATTTCCTATATCTTTAAGATGTACCATTAAAACAGGTTTTATGATCAATACGAAATTTGTTTTTCACAGATGGATTCCAAGTCCGCTTTCAGTTCTTAAATTATCTTCTTTATTTTATGATATTGAATATTATCTAATTAACAGAAACTATGCTGTAAGAGTTGAAATTAATTGTATCAGTATACAATCACAGTACGGTTACAGTAAGTATAATAAAATATCCAGTTGAAGAAGACAATTAAAATGGTATATTTTAATGATGTTTTTATAATCAGTCTATTCTACTCCCTCATTTATTTTCTCTATTATTGCCATTTACTTTCCTTCGTACTTCCTAACAGAAGTTTAACTTCCAACGCGCGTAGCGGTAACTCATACTATTTTTTGAAGTGGAACTTCTTCATACGCGGTAGCATCAGTTTTCTCGTGGGAGACGAACAGTGAAACCTTTCCCCCCGCATAAAACCGTGGGTGAAGGGAGTGGGAAACGTCCCTATCTTCCTATTAAGTTACACTAAGGGAATATCAATAATGGCATAATTGTGCTACGTGTCCACTAGTGTTATATATATATATATATATATATATATATATATATATATATATAAAGTATTCCAGTACTAACTAATTGAAAAATAATCTGATTATGTCGAAATCAGAATTAATAATTCTATTAATTGAATTTTATATTTATGATCCTTTAAAACGTAAAATAAAAAATATGTATACACGGTAAATTTTCTGATATCAAATATCATCATCGGTCAGATCTCTAATTTTGTTAATATGCAAAACTTCTCACTTGAATGCAATAGAAACAGTAATTATATAAATGTAGTTACTTTCATTTACCACGCGATATCGATATTATGAATAGTGTGCGTAACCCGTAAAACGTTGCTGTAAGGATATAATGTAATACTAATATATAATACAATGATATCTATTGAAATATAACAATTTATTGTAGAGAAATTTTCGAAATTAAAACGTTATATTTAGAATTTAAAACAAAACTTAAAAAAAATCTTCTACAAAAGTGAATTTATAAATTATCAACGTGACTATAAAAGATGAAAGAATTGACGATTTAACATCGAAAATGTTCGTTTTTTACTGCAGCTATCATAAATCTATTGTCATGTATATATCTGAGATTTGTATTTCTGAAACTCGAAATCAATCATATTTATGGAATAGAATTATTGATTGAAGTTTCTATAAAAAAATGCAAATATTTTACAGATTTACACGTTTTGACATTCATAACACATACAAGATATTTCACATAACGAAACGGGCTATGGGAGTAGCTGATTCTCATTTTCTACACATTTAAGTAACGGAATTTTCTGAAAATAAACCGTATTTTAATGTCACCCTTAATCTTGTGTTTTTGGTCACTTGTCAACCTTATTTGATTCAAAATTTTATTTATCACTTATCTTTCTACGTTCTAAACTTAAATGGAATCAATTATCCTAATAGTAAAATTAATGCTTCGTAAAAATTAAAATCCTCGTAGTTAAAATAACATTTTTGACCGCAATTTACATTAATAATACATTATTATGATTTCAAGAAAATAATTTCTTAAGAATATGTGATTATCTTAATTAACAAATATAAATATAATTCATTAATAATAATATTAATCAAGTAGACTCAATACTAGTCGAGAATTTGAATATATATATATATATATATATATATATATATATATAATTTTATAAAAAGTAATATATTTTTTATTTTGTATTATTTATTTATAAATAAAGTACAAAAACTAGTAATTAATTATACAACGCATTAGATTATCGCCAAAAAATACTTAAAAATAATACCTATAATTATGTTTCAGATTTATGGATTTGTAATAATTTTAAAAATATTACTCAACTATTGAAATAGTCAACATGTATACTAAGGGGTTTTAAAGAAAGGCCCGATCAGCAATTAGAAAAAAAGTATCAATGATAAAAATAATTTTTTACAGGCTATTTTGCTTGTAATAAATTATTTTCTCTACATATATACATTATTTTTTCACATGGTCACCATTGTCTTCTACATATTTTCAGTATCGTGGCACCAGCTTCTTTATTACCGTGACGAAGAAATCCTCCACCCCTGACTTGAACCATTTAATAACACCAGTCTTCATTTCTTCGTCATTTTCAATGCGTTGAAATTGGAGCCATTTTTTAGTTGCAAGAACAGGTGGTAATCACTTAGCACGAGATTAGGACTGTAGAGTGGATGATAAAAACATTTCCATCCAAAGTCTTATATTATTTGTACAATTCGAGCAGTGGTATGGGTATCATACATTACATACGAGGGTGGTCCCAGAAGTACCCGGCCTGACCTAGAGATGGCAGTAGTTGTTTGAAAAATATCACTGTATTAGAAAGTACACAATCTATAAAGCATATATTTCAAGTTTGAGGACGCCACGTTGTTCAGTATTTGTTTGGCAACCATCAATAGTGAACGTTTTCAGTGAATTTGTGAAAATGGAGAAAATTGGTCATCGTTACGTAATACAATACTTTAATTTGAAAGGCCTCAGCTCAACCAATATAAAAGCTGAACTGGATTCTACTCTGGATGAGTCTGCTCCTTCGTTTACAACAGTGAAATATTGGGTAGCAGAGTTTAAACGAGGCCGTACGAGCTGCCAAGACGAGGATCGCAGTGGTCGACCAAATGAGGTGACGACTCCAGAAACGGTGAAGAAAATTCACAAAGCGGTACTGGATGATCGTCGACTGAAAGTGTGTGAGCTAGCAGACATAGTAGGCATTTCAAAAAATGCGGTACATCGCATATTATCTGAAAATTTGGACAAGAGAAAGCTGTGTGCAAGATGGGTGCCGCGTTTGCTCACACTCGAACGAAAACAGTGTCGTGAAGATGTTTCAATTGAGTGTTTAGCAAAGTTTCACAGCAACAAAGCAGAATTTTTGCGCCGTTTCATAACCATGGATGAAGCATGGGTCCATCACTTCACACCCGAGACAAAATAACAATCAAAACAATGGACTGAAAAGGCAGAACTGGCTCCAAAAAAGGCGAAGACCGTTTCATCTGCAGGCAAAGTCATGACGTCGGTTTTTTGGGATGCGCGTGGGATAATTTTCATTAACTATGTTGAAAAAGGAAAAACTATCAACGGCGAGTATTATGCGAACTTATTGCAACGTTTGAGAGAAGAAATCAAGCAAAAACGGCCGCATTTGGCTAAGAAGAAAGTGTTGTTTCATCAGGACAATGCACCAGCTCACAAATCCGTTATTGCAATGGCCAAAATTAATGAATTAAAGTTTGAATTGCTACCTCATGCACCCTATTCGCCTGATTTAGCCCCCTCGGATTATTTTCTGTTCCCAAACTTGAAAAAATGGCTCAGTCGTCAAAGATTTCCCAACGATGAAGAAGTGATGTCGGCAGTTAATGGGTATTTTGAGGAACAAGACAGTTCTTATTATAAAAAGGGTATAGAACTTATTGAACATCGCTGGAAAAAGTGTATAGAGCTGAAAGGAGATAATGTTGAAAAATGAATATATTTTTTTCCAAAATGTTTGTGTTTTCTTTGTTGGTTCGGGTACTTCTGGGACCACCCTCGTATATTGTAAAAGTACAATCCGACTGGACAGAAACTGACATCTTTTTTTTTCAAATGGCTCGTCTATGTTTTCTTATCGTTTCATAATACGCATCGGCATTGTCATTCGTTTAAGAAAATCAACCAGTAAGACCCCTTCTTATATTAGAAAACGATGGCCATGTTTTTTTCTGACAAAAGTACTTGCTTAAACTATTTGACTTTTGGAAACGGCGAATAACGCCTTTACCTTGCCTGTTGCTTTGATTCTGCTGAATCAATTATGTTTTGTATCTGTATGCATCGGTTAACATTTCTGATACATATCTGACACACAATTTTTTGTAGCTTAGCTTTTCTGTCACAATGTCATAAATCGCAGGACGTGAAACGTCTGAAAATTGACAAATGTGAAATTGTGAAGCGACGATTTTCTCGAATTCTTTTCTTAACTTTTTCCACCAAAGTGTCTGTCATTATACCAGGTCGGCCACTACGATATTCGTCATGAATATTTGTTCTCACTTCTTTAAATAAATAACACTTTTGCTTAACCTTACTATCACTCATAAAACTTGACCTATATACCTCACAAAATTGCTTGTGAATTTCAGCAGGACTATTGTTTTCTGCTTATAAAAACCGGATCACGGTACGAATTGGGTTTGGCGGGATTATTTACTGTTGCATTTATTATAAATAACTCGCACGTGGCATGAAACAGGAATACAAGAGCAACAAAATGACTGATGACTATTCCATAAACCAAAAGCCATTGCGCATGTCATTCATTATCTCATTCGTTTTTAATTGATGGTAATTACAACACGGATCTTACTTATAAACGGGCCTTGCATTTATGAACTATTATATTTACTTTATTTTCAAAATATTAATGGAATATGTTATTTTCTATTCATAAATCCTAATCAATTTTTTCTTAGTTCTATTTTTTAAGTTTAATTTGAATGATAGTAACATGAAAGTTTATATTTCATCATGTATACGTACTAATTGCCTTTTAAACATTAATATAAATAAAAATTACTTTCATTTAAGCAGGGAAAACGGAATATAAAATATTTAATAAAACAAAATATTCATTTTGTCTGTTCTTCGTCATTATTATTTTAATGAAAAGAATATATTTTATTTTATTCTATGGGCATATTTTTCTGTTTATCAAATTTGTTTAGTAGGTTACAACTTATTATTTCATAAATAATTTGCTATCACAAATGAATTTTTCATACATCTCACGAGCATAAAATTTTTTTTTTAAATTATTTTCAATAATTGCTGAATGATCATTTTTGTTTTTTGTTTATGCACATTTTGATAATGACGCCATGTTATCCAAATATCATTAACATACTAAAGTACAGAAAAGTCTAATAAAATTTTTATATTTCTTAGTGGTTTGAAAATGATGTTACGATATAAATGAATTTCCAATAAACGATCTTTCCAATGAGAGCACATATTTATTATAAAACGTTTTTTTTATTACACATTTTTTAACTATAAGAAAAAAAGTTTAATTTTAAATTTCATTCATTGAACAAACAAAAATTTCTTTACTGTTTATATATTTTAAATAGATGAAATATTAATGTTGACAAAATAATATTGATTGTATTCTCTATTTAAAAGGCTAAATTAAAATCATTTAAAACGAAATAAATTATATGCGGTAAATATTTATGTACCAATAAATTGGCCACTTTCAAAGTCATCACAGACAATTTTTTTTTTATTTATTCAGTCAATATTTATATATCCTTTATTTCATCTATAGGACAAACAAACAGACTTTTAGATCTGATTGTTAAATATTGTATGTAATATAAATATTTAAATATTGTATGTAATATATTTGTGTACGATTATAATTCGTTCACAGTTTATTTGTAATTTTAACACAATTAAACGTAAATCAATTAAATTTTACATCATAAGTTCATTAACACATTTTTTCATAGGCCTATTAAATATAATAACATTTTATTATATTGTAAAATTAAAAAATAATTTAAACTACGCAAAAATCAGTAATGGTAAAAAAATACAAATAAAACCATTTAAACTAAATGAAATTGATTTATTATTATTTTAATTTACAGTTTTATGTACATAGGTTTTTCGAAAGGTGAATTTTGATAACAATTGTTTTCTTGTCATTTTGTTAAACGTAAAAATGCAAAAAAATAATGTTTGAAACACAGCATCAATAATGATTATTAATTAACACTATATGTGTTTTAATACAAAGGTGATAACAAAATTAATAGGAGATCTAACGCTGTATCGCTGTAACATTTAATAGTCAACAAACTAAAAAAATTGACAAATATACGGGCAATTAAGAAATATACCATGTAGCCAAAACAAGAGAATACATTATTTTTATGATAATTATTGCATATCACACGAAAAATTACTAGAATATTATTATTATATCCATCTGGATTTTTTCGCAAATTAATCAGAAAAAAAATTTGAAATAAATTCGAATAACGGAATCTCATTTTTAAATGCATACTAATTAAATTTAAAATGTGTATGTAAATTTGGTATTGATTTGACAAAAATAAACAAATAATATTAAAAAAAAAAATTGACATTCAGTGAAATATAAAGTGATATTCAACATAAAATAAAGATAAGTGGATATTAAGGAATATCAATATTTAGAATAGGTATATGGAAATAGTAAAAGCATTTGCACATAGATCACACACACACACACACATCACAGTCGAATGATCTCTACAAGGTCTGGCAGAGGTGAAAAATGTCTGTTGCGTAGCTTTTTAGAAGTATGAGCAAAATGTAATAGAGAAAGTGAAAAATAGATATGAGAAGAAAAATAATCTTACAGCATATCTGATACATAAAACAAAGACAAATTTAGAAAATTGCAAAACAGCATAGAAAACAAAAAAAGATATTGTTAGATTTCTTTTTTACGATTACTTCATAAGTATTATCAATATTTATAAATAAAATGTGATCTGTAATTATAACAATGTCGAAGAATAATAACAAGTGAATTTTAATTATATACAGCTTTTCACAATCCTTATATATATATATATATATATATATATATATATATATGTATGTATATATATATATATATAAATGTGCGTGTGTGTGTATTATATTTCAGTTTCTTTTAAATGAGATACTGTTCCTAAAAAAATCCCGGTGATATTCAGTTTACAAAAAAGTAGCTATCGTTTTATATTTCATCGTCCCCTGCGTAGCAATAGAATAGACGCTATAGTGAAAATGTGACACCATAAAAGTATTTCATTTGAATACAAATCTGCCATGAACTGTATCGATAGGGACATCATTTTTTTTATATAATCTATGTGTCTGTATGATCGTATATACTCACAAATATATATATATATATATATGTGGGTGTGTGTATGTGTGTGTGTGTGTATGTGTGTGTGTATGTATGAGTCTGGCTGTGTATATGCGTATGTCCGTATACCTGGTAATTTTAAGTATTTTATTACATATTTAAAAAATAAATATAACAAATCAGTATCACTTAGTTGAAATGAAATCGGTATCATATATAATGATTGTGTTCAACCATTTTTCTTTTTGTTTTTGCATTTATTTCTATTTATTTATAACTTGAATTTTAATGACTTAATGTGTATTATATTCTAATTATTTACTAATGAGAGACAAGTCGATTTTATTTCTTTAATTCCTCTATTTTACGTGTACATATTAATATTAGATACAGATAAACTCAGTTATGTAACGTAATAATATTAAAACACCTGGTAATATTATATACATATATATATATATATATATATATATATATATATATATATATATTGGTATGTTCTTAGTATTTGTAATTTTTTTGCAATAATATTTCGGTAAGATCGTATCTAGAATATTAAAAATGTGATCCTTAGTAATTACATGCGAACAAAAACCGTTACTAAATAAAATTTTAACGTAAATTACTAAAGTTAGAAAAATTAATGCTAATATATATATATATATATTTTATATATATATATATATATATATGTATATATATATATATATATATATATATATATATATATATGAAAGAGCGACAATTGTTGTTATGAGAATAATTTGGTTCTTTTTTTCAACTTTTATTAGTAAAAAATATAGTTTACCCAATTAGCTAATAAAACTTTTTCGTTTTAACAACATTATAGAAAGCTCATTATAGTTTATAATAATCCGAATTTCATCCCTTGATATTAAATATATTATTAAACATTTCGTTCGAATTTAAATTACAGATAATTGATGAATTGTATTAAATTGGGATTAATAATAAATCAATTGCATAATTGGAATAAATATATTTATAATATCGTATTGACTTGAAAATCATATTATTTTAATTCATAGGGATGTCGACAAAAATCAGACATTTGGTCTGTGATCTGCAATATAACAAAAAAAAAACGTTATTTATAATATATTTTTAAAAAAGACGTTATGCTTCTACACATAAATCAATTAATTTAAATAAACTACCTATAATTAAAAACCTTAATGCTTAATAACGCTGTAGCAAAGAAGTAAAACATGTAAACTAAGTAAACAAAAAAGAGAAATTATTGTGTAAAGCTAATAAATCCTCATTTAGTTAATCTACACGTACAAAACAGCTTTTTAAAGCTTGAATAAGTTCTTATTTTTCCTTACGGAACTGTTCATTACCCATAATATTCATGAGATAGATTTAAGTATTAATATGAAACACCATTGTATATAAAAAATAATATATTGAAGGCTCAAATATTAACAATACACAATTTGTGAGAAATGTTTCTGTCTATACTATGTACTTCTTCAAACGAAATCATTAATTGACAAAATACTTATGCAAAAAAGTTTGAATGTAATATAAAAATAGTCTTATAAATAGCGCATTAATGCCATTAAATTTTGTTATACTATAAGAGTTTATTCAAGAGCCAAAATACAAAAAATATAGTAACAGTAAACTAAAAGAATTCAGCTGAAAAAGGAAATTAGAAAAGTATATTTAAGTGTGTTTTTAAATATGGTAAATACGAAGTGTTGTTCGATAGTTTACCTTTCAGTTATTAAAACTGTGAGATTGAGGAACATTTTTAAAATATTTTTCTTCCTTTTTTTATAATATATTTTCTATTATAACAGTTTCTTCATTAATCAAGACGTAGTAATTATTTATTCAATTAACTGGATGTAAATATATATATATATATATATATATATATATATATATATATATATATACATATATATATATATATATATAACAGGTGGGCTGAAAAGTTCGTAGGCTGACACATAAATGGCGCTACTAGTATCAAATCCATATGATTTTTAGTTAGCCCTAACCTTCAAAAGACGCGTGTATAAATTTGACAGCTGTTGTACTATTAGTATCTGAGTTATAGCATTTTTAGTGAAAGAACTTTTGTTACCTTGAAAAAATGCATAAAAAGGAATTTCGTGTGTTAATAAAGCATTGCTTTTTGGCGAAAAAAAATACTGTTGAAACCAAGGCTTGGCTTAATAAACATTATTCGGACTCTGCACCAGGAAAATCAACCGTAGAGAAGTGATTTGCTAAATTTAAACGAGGCGAAATGAGCACCGAGGACGATGCACGCAGTGGACGCCCCAAAGAGGCTGCTACCGACGAAAACATCAAAAAAGTCCACAAAATAATTTTTGATAACCGTAAAGTGAAGTTGATTGAGATAGCTGAGACCCTAAAGATATCAAAGGAACGTGTTGGTCATATCGTGCATGAATATTTGGATATGCGAAAGCTCTGTTCAAAGTGGGTGCCGCGCGAGCTCACAATCGACCAAAAACAACAACGAATCGATGATTCTAAGGAGTGTTTGGAGCTGTTCAATCGTAATAAATCCGAATTTTTGCGTCGATATGTGACGATGGATGAAACATGGCTCCATCATTTCACACCGGAGTCCAATCGACAGTCAGCCGAGTGGACTGCACGTGATGAACCGACTCCAAAGCGTGGAAAGACGCAAAAGTCGGCTGGCAAGGTTCTGGCATCAGTATTCTGGGATACTCATGGTATAATATTCATTGACTATCTTAAGAAGGGAAAAACCATAAACAGCGACTATTACGTAGCGTTATTGGAGCGTTTAAAAGACGAAATCGCAAAAAATCGGCCTCATTTGAAGAAGAAGAAAGTGCTGTTTCATCAAGACAATGCACCGTGTCACAAATCAATGAAATCGATGGCGAAATTGCAAGAATTGGGCTTCGAATTGCTTCCGCATCCACCGTACTCTCCAGATCTGGCCCCCAGCGACTTTTTTCTGTTCTCAGACCTCAAGAGGATGCTCGCTGGGCGGAAATTTTGCTCCGATGAAGAGGTAATCGCCAAAACTGAAGCCTATTTTGAGGCTAAAGACAAATCGTATTATAAAAATGGTATCGAAAAATTGTATGACCGCTATAATCGTTGTATCGCCCTCGAAGGGAACTATATTGAATAATAAAATCAAATTCTATCAAAAAAAAAATTTTTCTATGCAAGCCTACGAACTTTTCAGCTTACCTGTTATATGTATATATATATATATATATATGTGTGTGTGTGTGTGTGTATGGCTGTGTGTGCCTGTGTGTGTGTCTGCCTGTGTGTGGCTGCGTGTGTGTGTATCTGTGTGTATGATGTTATCCCATAAGTACTATAGTAAGTATTTTCATATAGGTGAAAATGGGTGAAGCAATACTTTGTAATTATACCAATAACGTATCAGTTGCATATGTTGCTCAACTATACGTAGTTTTCTAATTTTTAATGAGATCCTATGAACACTAGTGGAAACCTAGTTGAACGATAAAAGAATTATTCAAGAAACTCAAATCGACGCATTTAACTGTTAATGAAAAATAGCTTGTTTATAATAATATTAAACGTCAAAGAGAATGGATTGATCCTAAAGAAACTTGATCCCCTAAGATTGATCCCTCACCCTCCTCAACTGCGAAAGGAGGGCTTCATCCAAAAAGGTTATGTTGTATATTTGGTGGAATATGGAAGGAATTATCCATTACGAGCTATTAGCAGAGAATCGAGCCATCACATAGATGTTATTGTGAACAACTGGCACGGCCAACACAATCCATTAATAAAAAACGGTTAGCATTAGCCAACCGAACAAGCGTAATTTTTCACCACGGCAACGCTCGACCTCGCACTGTATGCAAAACCCAACAAAAACTGAGGCATTTTTGAATGGGAAGTTATAATTAATCCCTCATATTTCCTTGACCTAGCACCATCGGATTATCGTCTGTACGAAAGTCTCCAAAATCACGTCAATGGAAAACGGCTTGATACTGCGAGTGATGTCCGAAAAGATCTCGTCCCTTTCTTTAATATAAAGCTTAAAAACTTTTATCGTCAGTGTATTGAAATTGTAGGATAAAAATAGGAAGGATAACGGAAGAATAAAGGAAAATATAAACGTTTAAATATTAACGAAAAATATATTTTAGATCAAAATTAAAACGTCGATTTTTTTACTGTCTGAAAACTTATTTTAAAAAACTGCATTACTGGGATGGGTTAATATATATGTATTTTATAATATTTATATAACACATATATATATATATATATATGTGTTATATATATATATATATATGTATATATATGTATATATATAACATACTGATTCTTTATTATTTGCTTATTTCGCTATTTGCAACAATTACATTAATCATGTTTGAAATTAATATTAATACGGAATACAATATTGTTAGATTTAGTGAACATACCGTTATGCTAATATTGCATTGAAAGAATGGTGTAAATTTTTCAAATATTTCACTAATTAAAGTTACATCTTTTTAAAAAATTGTAGTAACTTAAAAATAAAAAATAGCGAAGACTAGAAGTCAATTATGAAAATTAGTAATATTATTTTTTAAAAAAACTTATACTTTACATGCTATATCAAAAAATAACATGAACTTTTGTTTACTAGTGACCTATTATTTGATTAATACTTTCAATTTATTCAAATATTATTCCTAGAACTATTCAGCTGATTTTACAGGAAATGTAAATTGAATTATGTATGTTGAATATGTTTAGAAAGTTTGTAGTAAACGTAAAGATAAGAACAGATCGTTCAAAGATATAAATTGTCGCGTTTCCATTCGCCATTGATTATACATTGTAAAATGATGCTACGAGAAGGTATAAGACTTCGTAGATGTAGCCATATTTGCTGAAATATCAGACAAAGTGATAGATATTGAGCTTTATCAAATCATCACTCGAACATGATGTGCAGAATTTGCCGCCAAATGATAACAAACATACGTTGATTGATGATGAACGCTAAAAAGTTTCAAGATGTTCTAAGAAAATGTATCAATGAATAATGGAGATGAATATCTTAATTATCAACGATTTCATGGTAAAAGAACCACTATTAGTGCTGGGCAGCATATGAATAGCTGAAAGGTTGTGGTTTATAATAAATACTCTTCAAAAGATCACACATAATCTCACACACACATATACACACATATATATATACATATGTATATATATATATATATATATATATATATATATATATGTATATATATATATATATATATATATACATATATATATATATATATATATATATATATATATATATATATATAATAGCATATTTATATAAGCACTGAAATTTATGTCACAGTGAAGAGTGTAAAGTATATTTACAATTATACACACAAAAGGTGGCACAAGCGAAAAATCAAATATACGTGTAAATTCACCGAGAGATAAAGCTGAAAAAATTTATAAAGATCAATATTCATTTTGATATTTGGTATGCCAGAGCATTAGAAGCAGTTTTGATGATTTCCAGTTTCTCATTTCAATGCATTTCGTATACGATTTATCAATGAGTAAATGAGATTCATTTACCAAACGAGGAGGAGGTGCACTTGAAGTTCAGTGCACCTACAGACTGTTGATTGAGGTCAAGTAAAGTTCACTACGTTAAACTCATTTAAATTGAATGAAGTTTTTCGTAAGGAAAGATTAATTACGGGTTCGCCGCACGGACATTATTATATTATGAAATTATGGAACACTTTAGGTTTTTTAGCAACTTAAGGACGGAATCACAACAATTGATGAGAGTATCAGAAGAATTAATAGATCGAGGATAGAAGAATTAATAACATTTTTTTATTTATTAACTTTGTTTCTTCATATAAAGTATGTTAAATATTTCGAAAATTTTCAAAACACATATTTTCGAACTAATAGTTTAGTTCATTTCATTAACAATTTTTTGTTTTTGAGTAAATCAAATAGAAATGATGGAACTGTGATGCAGTAATAGTAAGCTTCATCTAGTTATTAGCAACTAGTGTGTGCGTGGAATAATTTTATTCTTCTATTATTTTTTTTACTCTAATAAAAAAAACACACAAAATACACTTATTATAATTTTTTTAGCTGACTTTTATTAGATTACTGTTGATATACTTCGCTGCAATCAATTTTGTTTTTTTTAACAGTTTCCTAGCTTGATGATTTATAGTATCACAAACCTTAGAAAACATCTGAAGAACTGAAACTGGAAACAACTTACCAGCTCTGAAATAAACTGGAAATATAACAAACATCTTAAAGTTTCTCTTAAGTAACTGAATTAATTTAAAATATGAAGACTGATCATTTAATTCGCAGAATGAACCCAAAAAAAATTAATATTCATGGGACAAAATCAGTTTTTACTTTTCAAAAATTTTGATTTGAATTAATTGTACTTTTGCCATATCCACGGAACATAAGCTTCTTGCAACCTGTTGTTTGCTATGCTGCGCAGAGCGGCTCTTGCTCGGTAGATTCTCAACTTTTGGACTTTGGTTTATGTCAAATGAATATTACAGTTTTCTTCGAGCAACTATCTCTATAAGCTTCACTTATTTCTTTAAGTGTTTCTTAAGCACATAATTCGTCTCTAATACAATAACGAGTGATATAATGATGTTCTTGTGTAAATCATCCATGGTACAAAGAAAACAACTTACACACTAACACCACACCTTTCCACAAACACTAGAAGCGGAATAATGAACATTCAATCCATAAGCCAACCCACTAAAGCCGAATAAAGCGCTCCTAGTAGTTGGAGCCCGAAGATCATACGATATTCAAAAATACAGCGCCGTTCCGTGAATTAAATGATTATCTCTTGTCATCTTATGATAAAAAAAAATTGAGAAGAATAACGTGATACGGTTAAATTCTCACGTGAAATAGTACGGTTGCACGAATCTGCTCTTACGTCTGTGTTTTCCCATCCTGTTCGCCATGGGAATATATTTAGGTTGGCGGAGCCGCCCGATGAGATAATTACCAAATAACTTATGTTTATAAACGCTCAGACTCTTTTTATTGGGCAGCAGGTTTTACAAACTGCAAATGGCCTCGTGCGCTTTGCGGCTTTTAATTTGCATGTGACAACTTTTGGCAAATTTGATATTGCTAATCATCTGGTAGATGTTAATACCTACAGTGTAGAGTCTGTTCTGTGAGGCGGCTGCCTCGACAATAAGAATGTATAGTGATGATAATCTTGAAACATGGCTTTAGCAAATCAAATTTATAGCTCGCAATGCTGTAATCTGGAAAAAATTGCAAAAAAACTAAATGTCATTGTGACAACTGCGAATTTTTTTTTGGCGAATTTGATGTTGCTGATCTTCAGGTAGATGTCAATACGTTCCGTATGGTTTGAGTTCGGAGGAGCGAACTGCCTCGACAACCAGAAAATGTAATGATGATGTTCTTATGTCATGATATTCGAAAATCAAATTTGTAATACACAATGCCTTGATCGAGGAAACATTGCAAAATAACACATATCTCGGTTGTGACAACCGCAAAAACAATACAATTCAATAATGACTTTATTGTTATGCAAAAAGTTACATAATACAGTTTTACAAAATGTATGTGTTTAATGCGTGTTGTATGTTCGTTACCTTTCCTAACAGTTAAAACGATTTTGTCCGTGATGTGTGTATTTTGTGTTTCGTGTTGTTTTTTTCTGTTCTTGTAATCTGTGCAACCCGGAAATTTTCAAAATCGAGCCAGGAAGAAAACTGCAATATTTTTTTTACACGAATTTTAGTTTTTTTTGTTCTGCTTGTGATCTTGTTGCATTATATGTTTACGGGCCATCCCTAGAAGCATGGAGCCTCGACAACAGCCAAGAGTTGTCGTATCTTGTGCATTTTCAAATATCTCAAAATCGCGTTTTCGTGTTCAAATCTGGGAAAAAATCCAAAAAACCAAGATATCTGTCACAAAGAAGTATAAAATCTCCCCTTCTCTACCCCCTCGCACATTGGTGCCTAACATGAGTCGAGGATTTCGGTCGTGGACTTCAAGTCCTGGTTTTTCGCTAGCGCCGTAGGTTGACAGTACGTATTGCAGCATGCGCAGGGTGGATGTGAAGAAGTACGGTTGCACAAATTTATTGCGTCGTCTATTGTGTCTGATCCCCATATGCATGGGGATGACAGTGGTCTAGGGAGTTGTTCGAGCAGTGGGTTGCCGAGCAAATGACTGGTGTAAAATTTCCAGCTCTGGTCTTTAATAAATTTTGCAACCGTACATACATTCGCCTCCTCATGCAATGCTGATTGTACACGTATCCAACACGTTGGATACATGTACGGCTTATCGATTTCCATCTTCAAGATTTTGTTCTGCACTCGTTGTAGTTGCAGCTATTTCGATAGATCGGAGAAGCATATATCATGATCGGTCTGATAGCCATTTTGTATATCATGATTTTGTTTTCATAACTCAGACCGCTTTTCTTAGCCATGAATGGATGTACTTCGGTTAGGGCACTATACGTTTTCTGGCGTACACATGCGACGTGTTGATCGTACTGAAGATGCCTGTCCATGTGCACGCCCAGGTATCTGACGGAATCTTTCCAGATCACTTGGGCGTCGTCAATGGTAAGACGCCCTGGATGACTTCGCTTTCTTCTGAAGAACACGATTCCTTCCGTTTTGACGGCAATTATTTTGATCTTACACCTAGTGAAATAGGCAGACACTTTATCTAGGGCGTTCTGTATCTTGTTCACAGAATCTTCTAGTGATCTGGTGTTCACGAAGATGGCAGTATCGTTAGCATAGAGTGCAAGTTCAACGCCGGTGGCGAGCAAAATGTCATTTATAAAGTAGGTGAAGAGTAGTGGTCCGAGGATTAATCCTTGCGGGGCACCCGCAGCAACGTATTTGATAGTGCAAAGTTGTCCGTTAACTTCGACACGGAATGTCCCGCCACGAGGGTAATTGTCTATCAGACGGACAAGATAGAGCGGGACTCTGTACTGTAACAGCTTGTGTATCAGGCTGTCATGCCAAACCCTGTTAAAGGCCTTCTCGATATCGAGGAGTACCATCGCAGTACAGCGTTTGATGCCGCTCTTCTCAGTGGATTTTTGCGCGATTCTAGCCAGCTGGTGGACGATGGAATGTCCACGTCTGAAGCCAAATTGCTCGAGCCGGATGTTCTTGGCCGACAAGTCGTGGTGTTGTAGCCTGCTGAGGATGACTTTCTCGAGCAATTCGCTAATGGTAAACAATGGATGATCGGGCGGTAGCTCTTCGCTTCGTCACTCTTTTTGTCCGCCTTTCTAATGGATTGGGTCTTCGCTCTTTTCCACTGGAACGGAAAGTGATGAAGGCACATCGCACCGTTGACGATGTCTGTCAAGGCGACAAGCGCCTTGCGAGGAAGATATTTCAGTACTCAATTTTGAATGTCGTCGACACCCGATGCTTTTAGAAGTTTCGTAGTGTGGATGACAGCGTTTACCTCGTCCGGCGACGTCCAGATAATGTGCTCGGGGTTGACGACCGCGAGATAGCGCCACTTGTAGGCATTACTTCCGATCTCATTGACGAACTTTGGATCGCCGACGCGACGCGCCCTCTCGAATTGCTGTACCAGCAGTTCGGCTTTCTCGCCGTCGCTGTATAAGTACTCCCTGTCTGTGTTTTTGATCGGATCGAATTTTGAGACCTATATATTATTTGGCAAAGAAGTTCAAAATATAACGTTGATTAATTGCAATAACAATTTATATTTTTTTCTTCATAGAAATATTTTTGTCAATTTTGTAAGGGCTAACGTGCAAAGTAAAAAATATCAATTAATAAATAACTGGACTTTTAATTTGTTTGTATTTGTATACCTGGATTTAAATTCTTTATTCTTTCCTATAGGTTATTGTTTTTTTCTTTTTCGTTCTTTCATTAGAAAGAAAAACATATTATGAGAAATTAAGATATAAATCTAATTAAGTTTTATTAACCAACCAAGAAAAGGATTTGTATTTGTTTTTTGTAATAGTTATTTATTAACTGGGTATTTATTTTCCTTCAAATCACTGCTTTCTCTTTTTTTTCTTACTATCGATTTAGTATATTGTTACTTCCAATATGTTGTTTTTAAATTATCGTCCCGTTTTTCATATATATATATATATATATATATATATATATATATATATATATATATA
Organism: Acanthacorydalis orientalis; assembly: GCA_034766995.1. NCBI lineage: Eukaryota > Metazoa > Arthropoda > Insecta > Megaloptera > Corydalidae > Acanthacorydalis > Acanthacorydalis orientalis. The sequence continues at coordinate 3,513,267 of CM068321.1, read as the reverse complement.
TATATATATATATATATATATATATATATATATATATATTATCACATGTTTTACATTTTAACTAATAAATTTCTAATTAACATATTTATCTAATTTTGATAAAAACTGTTTTAAGTTATTAAAGATCTTTTAAGTTGTATTTTTTAAATAGGGTTCTTAGTAATTAAATTTCTTCTCCTATGTAATTAAATATTGTCCATTATTATTTTTGTATATGTGTTACATTATTATTGTTAATTTTATCGTTGATTATTTTTCTTCTTTTCATGTCGATTTTTATTTTGTTTATGAATTTTGAGTTGTATCTATTATTAGTTGCGATTTGTTTAATCATTTTTATATCTTTTTTATAATTTGTTTTGTATAGTAGTAATTTTAAAGCACGATTTATCATACCTCTAAAGCATTCTATTTGGTGGATTAATGGGTGATTAGAGTTAAAATTCATTAATATGTCAGACTGTTGTTTTTCTTATATTTATTGAATTCCAATTTTTTTGTTAGTAATTTTATCTACGTTTATATCAAGGAAATTTATTTGATTATTTATTTCTTCATATATTATTTCAATTTTATTGTGTTCTTCATTTATGAAATCCATTATGTCATTTATATTAATTGTTTGATTTAAAATTCAGAATTCAAATTGTCATCTAGGTATATATATATATATATACCATTTTATTTGATTATATTTGGTTTTTAATATGTTTATTTTTTTCTACTCGAAGTTTTGCATAAAGAAATTGATTTTCAATTGACTAATACTGAACCCATTGTAAGGTAGTTATTTTGTATAAAGATTTTATTATTACATTTAAGTAATTTTGGTTCAATACTGTGTTTAATATATTTGTTCATTTAATTATATAATTTACTAAATATATTGAACATTTTGCATATATACAAGTAGAAATCTAAGTCTAAAAAACACAGAAAACAACTAGGACAGTATATAAAAAATACACACAATAAAATATAAAACTGGCATTAAAAATTTACGCTGAGAACAAATATCCTAAAAATATTTAAATGCCGATTTAGAAACCAGTAGTGAGAAAAGAAGAGGAAGAATGAACCCAATGGAAAAGAAATAAATTATGAATAAATTACTATTAAAAAAAAATATATAATATAAGTCTTTCTTTGGATCGGTTAATAAAATTTATATTTAGATTTATTTTTAACTACTCATAATTCGTTTATCTTTCTAATAGAAAATGTCTTTCTCTATTAAAAATTAAAGTATAATTTATTTACAATTCAAAACCTAGATACTAATTAAAAACTTAATGTATTAGTTACTTAATTGAAATTACTTCGTTTATAATTTTGTCTACAATTGTTTGTTACAATTCTCAGTACATATTTTACATATTTAATTTCGTAAATTTACATATATATATATATATATATATATATATATATATATATATATATATATATATATATGTGTGTGTGTTAATACATACATATTAAAAAATATACACACATAATTTGCATATCACAATTTTGATCAATCTTTTTTCAAACCTTATTTCCCTCCGTGTATAGCTAACAGTTTCTATATACCATACATATACTCATTCTAAAAAGTTAATGTTGACAATTTTTGTAAAAGAATATTAATATTTCTAAGACTCTAGTAACTCTTACCAATTATAATGACATTTTTTAAAATTAAATATAAAAATTAACCGATTTCTGATTTCAACATTATTATTCAAACGTAAAGAAAATAGAATTCAAGGCTTTTATCAACAACTTAATGTTTTATATATATAAATATAAATATAAATATATATATATATATATATATATATAAATAATTAATAGTATATTTACGAAAAATAAAATATATTTGTTTAGGTTTAAGCAACGTTCTGTTCAACAATAAAAATTATTTTCACTTTATATTCAGGTATATGCTTAAATTTTCCTGTTAGTGAGTGAAAACATATATTTTGATAAGTTATTTATCGGACACATTGTGTGCCTAAAAGACTTTTATGAAATCGCATTCACAACAATTCTATTACACGTATATGAAAATTCGTCTTAGAGCCACTACTATTTATCTGTAAGTGACTGTAACGTAGATATGTGAGAATTCCTCGACATGGCAACAAATGTTGTACATATCTCTTTTACAGTACAGTGTCATCTCAATGCAAATGTTTTCGCACAATTTCTACATATGTCAGAGTTTATTTTCACTTTTACACCAAACAATTGTTTCATTGTTATATAACATTCGTGAAATGTAATATAACTGTCGTATTTGCTGTTTAAAAATTATTATTCTAGCTTTGAGAAAACTGTATATTTTGAATATATATATATATATATATATATATATATATATTCAACGAAGTATGGAACGATGCATGTTGGGAATAACAAGAAAAGATAGAAAGAGAATAGAATGGATACGAAAACAAACAGGAGTCACAGATTTAATAAGAAGAGAAAGAGTCTGAAATGGAAATGGGCAGGACATATCGCAAGAAGAGAAGACAACCGATGGACAAGAGAAATTATTGACTGGGAACCAAGGAAAATGAAAAGACCGAGAAAGAGACCAATGAACAGATAGGATAAGGATATTAAAAACTTTCTTGGAAAACTGTGGAAAAGAGAGGCACTGAATCGAACAAAATGGAAAATCATGGAAGAGGCCTCTATCCAGCAGTGGATTAACAAGGGCTGAAGATGATGATGATGATGATGATGATGATGATATATATATATATGTACAAATTAATTCTGTGCTCTTTTTATAGATAATGAATGTTTATAGAAAAATGGAATACAATTCAGTCTTTAAAATACCCACCATTATTCATATATCTTTGCTCCATCTGTCGGATAACTGACGAATCGCTTTTCGAAAAAAATATGGCAGCTTAGAAATGATGAAGTCGTAATGCATTATCGGATTTCTTCCACTGTTTTAGAATTTTTTACACGTTTTATTCATCCCGTCACCTCCTCTAAAGCTAAATAACGACTTCGGCAGCATTTTGTTCAACTAAAATGCGAAAAGTATACAATACTTAATATGCTGCTTTTCAGACGCTATCGTGTTCACACCGTTTTTTGGGATTAAGCGAATTGATTGGCCAAGATATGTAGCAGTTTTAAATGTTAAAGTAAACGCTTCATATTCCTGAAACTACAATATATATATATATATATATATATATATATATATATATATATATATATATATATATATATTTATATTTATATATATATATATATATATATATATATATATATATATATATATATATATATATATTCATTATATCTTTTATAAAATTTTACTAAAAACATACTGGAGTGAAAGATTACTTCATACATGATTAATTTATGATGAATAATAATTTTCTATTAACGACGATTGTTTTTTTAATTAAACATACACATTTTTATACTAATATGAATGTATAAGTAAAAAAAAAGTAAAAAAAATAATTCAATGTGTAATCAAAATAAAATTGAAAACAAGATGTTTGAAAATATACTTCTATTAGTACATGATTTTAATGCTTACGAAACAATAAATTTATATTTTTATATTACAGGATTCAATTATTGAAACCTAGAACAAATATGGAATTCTCATTGTATCAATAGTACATTTGTCAGATTTAATGTTCACAGAATGCAGGCGAAAACACAAAAACTGTATACTGTTTTCTATAAAAGTGACTCATCTGACAAATCAATTCAGTGAAAAATACATATAGAATGCCTTAGCAATTCACTAAATATAAATAATGAGTTTTGGAAATTTGTTTATATATATATACATACACACATATATATATATATATATATATATATATATATATATATATATATATATACATATATACGTTTATGAGACTATGAAAGCATTTCACAATTCAAAATCTTGTACCATTAATAATTGCTTAAGTTTCCTGTTATGGCATTGAAAATACACTGTATCAGAATGTAGTAAATCAGATGAAAAGGAAGTTTACTTTACGCCATGCGACATTTAGCAGGAGCTATAAATTTGAAAGCTTCCTACTAAATATATTTTGTAAATAATTCAATTTCGTTTTTAAATCCAAATAAATATTCGCCAGATATTTTCCGTTGGTTTATCTATTTTTTTCAAAAAATAGAATTTGGAACATGTCAAAACAAAACAATAATAATAATAAATTGTTCTTATATCTACTCCAAGAATTAATTTATATTTTATTTAGCGATGAATTTACTTGTTAAAATGACTTTATTCAGCTTTCATATTTCGCAAGGTTTTTCCCTTTTATGTACTTAATCATGTTTAAGTAAATTTACATTAACTGACAACTGAAAAAACTGAAGCAAGTTTTCTTTAATTTCTATTCTATATTCTAAATTTTGCATTAATGATAATGCAAGAGTGAACTCTCTAAATCAATTGAAAAATGAATTACTAACCTATACGAATACTGTTTTTATACAAGAGCATTCGAAAGTCGATAAAATTATATGAAATATAAATAACAGATAATTGACCTAGCACTGACTGAATTTAAAACGACAATGTAGAGAAATCCACATTTCATGGCAGCTACTGTGATTGACCGAAATTATATCGATTACAAAAAATATATGGAAGCACAATGATTAAATATAATTCAAATGTAGCAGAAGTTTATGTATATAGAAATTAGTATTTAACAAAAAACAGAACATAAGAACATAAACGACCCCGAAATCATAACAAGATTAAAATCTAGTGTACAAAAAAGCATAATATATTAAAAAAATATAATCTTTGAAAATCAAACAAATATAGACTCGAATTATGATTATATATAATAATCAATTGAGTATAATAGAAGAGCTAAACACCAAAAAAATAAGAATAAATTACAGTGACAACAAAAATTACAAAGAAAGCGACATAAATTTTTAGCAAAGAATTGACGGTTAAAATAAACGATTTTAGTTTTTAACGCTTTCTCCATTTAAGGTAGCTTGCCTTACTTAAGCTTAATATATTCCTGAAGATATCACATTTATTAAGATCTTTAAATGTATCTTTTATAACAATTTGAAAAAAAATATTTTTTTAAATACGATATTTTTGAAACTTTGTTAACTTTTTTTATGGAGTTTGTCATTTGTTTCACATTTAACATCCTATTATAATAAACGCGTTTGTTTGCTCATCGCTAAAAAATACAATTTTATTTCATTGGACATTAAAATAAAATAAAAATATTGGAAATTTGTTATTTAATTAACTTTGATTTTCAATTGACACTATACTGCAGAAAGCTACAAAACAAATAAACGTACAATATTTATGTTTTCATGTTTTCACTTAATGTTATTTTCCAGAATTTTTTTAACCTGTTAAAATCAAGGCTCATTTTTAAAATAAGATCCAATTTTGTAACTACCGCAAATTAAACATGAATGATTGCACCGCGCATGCGCAATAGCTTTACGTGGTTCATAAGATAACCATCAACCATTTTCTCACCCTTGGATTCTTGTTTGATGCACGTATGAGTGATTTATAATGAGAGCAACAATAAATAATCTTGCCATCTGCGATGTTCGAGCAGTGATTCGGTTTTTATCCGCAAGAACCAATAATTCTGTTGAAATTTATAGGCAACTTTGTGAGATATATGTGCCAGTATTATGATTGAGGGTAAGATTACGCAACTGTGTCGTTTATTTAAAGAAGGGTGAACGAATATTCATAATAAATAGCGTAGTAGCCGGCTTAATGTGATAACAGACGATTTAGTAGAAAAAGTGAATACAAAAATTCGAAAAAATCGTTTCACAATTTCATAATTGTCTATTGAACTTCAAAATGTTTGACAGTTAGTGATTTATGATATTGTAATAGAAAACTAATGCTACAAAAAATTGTGTGATAATGTTCGACCTCATACCACAACTTGAACTGTTCAGATTTTATAAGACTTTAGATGAAAAATTTTTGACCATCCATCCCTACAACCCCGATCTCGCGGCAACCGATTACCACCTGTTCTTGCACTTAAAGTAACGACTCCCATTTCAGTGCTTTTAAATTACGAAATACTGAAGAAAAGCGTTAGTATCTGATTCCAGTCAAGGGTGGCGGATTTTTTCGACACGAGATTAGAGGAGCTTTTACTTTGATATCAAAATTATATGGAAGTCAATGGTGATTATATGGAAAAATAATGTTTATGTGTGGACGTCTATTACTTGCAATAATAATATTTATAATTGATGTTCTTTCTAATTGTTGAACGGATTTAAATTTAAAAACGTGTCGTAGCATATAAAACATGATTTATTAAAAAAAAAATTAAGAACATGATTCTCTAAAACAATAAGCTAATGTTCTCTGATCAAATGTTTAGACTTGATCGTATAGTCCTGTAAATAAGAAGTCAAATTTAAAAGATGGTATTGTGAATAGAGTTGAGATACCGGTGCAAAATTGGTACCCTTTTTTCCAAAAATTAAATGTTTTATGGAGTCAAATTAAGTAAATTTAACATAGTTCTGGGGTTCCTGATAGGAATTTAAAAGAGTTCTAGGACCTAACACGATAAAAATCGAAAAAAAATTCGGGGTGCTAACGATACTCGGCACTCTTTTTTCACCATAAAATGTTTTGAGCGAGTTTTTCAATAGGAAAATAAGAGATCTAGAGTTCTCAAATAATATTTCAGAGTTCTGGCAAATTAAAAAAAATAAGTCAAAAAATATTCCTTATAACGGCAAATTATGTTTTAAAAAATATACTTTTTTAAGTTCTGAGTAAATTTAGAATAATTTTAAGGAACCTGATAGGAACTCAAAAGAATTCTAGAGTTTAACACGAAATTTTTTTGCAAATTTGTACCATGGTCACGTCAAAAAGCTCGAATTACAAGGAGTTCTAACGTGAGTTCTGTCTGGATCTCGAATAGGCCTGAAAGGTGCTGACGTTTGTTTAGTTGATTTCGAAAAATCAGAGATGTTGGAAGATATTGCCCGGTACAAAATTGATGGTAACAACAGTTACAAAATATAAATTACTCCATTGCTGCATCATCAATTTGGAAATTAAATGACCAAACTTCATACATATGTGTATGGCTATTTCAAAAATTGCTTTCAGTATTGTGTCGTTCCAAGCTGGTACGACACAATACGGATGTATATATGTAGCTGGTCTCTTCTAACTTCTTCATTAAATTTATGTTCAATATATTATTTTATATAATCACTGGGAGCAATTTTAATAAATTTATTTTCGATTAATGAAAAAACAGGTATCTTTTGAAAAAAGATTAGAAGTCTGCACTTATTTCAAATTATTTGCATAGTTTAACAATAAATATTACAATTACATAGATCTAATAGTTTTTTTTTTGTTTCAGATTAATAAATTTCCATCAAATAGTTGGTAAGTTTCTTTGTAGATAATATTATTTAAAACATATTTAAAGGTAATAATATTAATTACATAATATACAAAAAAATTAAAGTCGGTTAAAAATTAGAAACTATTAGGTGTAAAAAAATCGGTGTTATTTTTTGAACAGAATGGTTTTGCAAAAATTAATACATTTCAATCCTCAAAATATCATCCCTTATTTTATATAACTTTACTCCAGGTATCGAGTAACTGACGAATCCCTTTTTGAGATAAAAATGACGGCTTTTAGTCGATGAAGTCGTAATTTATTTTCGGAACTTTTCTACTCTTTGCATGTTTTATACAGCATTTTTTGCATGTTTTATACATCACAAAACCTACTCCTAAAGTTGAACGAATCATTCCCGTGGATTTGGTAGCATTTTTTTCAACTGGAATACGAAAGGCATGCAATCTCTAATAATACGGCTTTTCGGATGGCATTGTGTGAACTATTATTTTGTGAGGGTGTGCCAATTACTTAGTCAAAATATGTAATGTTTTTAAATACTAAGGTTGACACTTCAAAATCGTAAAACGACGAGAAATTATTTTAATTTTAAACAGAGTTTTGATTAATTCAATTTGAGGGCACATAAATCGTTTTAAATTTAATTTATACATATTTAATTAATTACTACTTTATATATATATATTAACTAATATTCAATCAATTTCAATTTTAAGATGAAATTTAGGAGCGATAGTCATGGAAATATTCTAAAATCCATATTATTATATAGTATATTTATAAATGTTTAGTTTGTGCTTTATTGTCTTATTTTAATAAAAATTACAAAATGTATTGTTCCTGATAGGTGAATTTTGGAGGATAAACTGACTATATAATCATAAATTAATACACCAAAAGTATATTTCTTATACATGTTCAAAACTTCTATGAAACATCAGAACATCATAAATATTTATTAGGGAGCTCTCGGAATAAACGCCATTACGGCATGTGTTAATATTTTAACAATTGAATTCTCCGTATTTCGCAATTGCCATTTATTTGTTTTGGTCGCACTAATGTTTCTTGAAAATTAGTAATTGAATGAGACAACAACTTGTCATTCATTACGTGTGACTTTTATTAAGACAAATTATTGTGATTTTTAGATAGAATAATGCATATCTTGTTATAAATGCATTATCTTCCAAATAAAATAATCAAACGCTGAACTTGTAGTATATTAAAGTAGAATTTACAATAGGAATTAATATAAATATTAAAAAGACTTTTTTACGAATAAATAATGTATTGGGTAAAAAATATTTGTAAAATTGCAAAAATATCATTCAAAAATCTTAAATTTTATTTTTTATTTCATTATAATTTATTATAAGGTCAAAAAATTAAAATAATTTTCAAGATTTCAAAAATCAGTTTGATATAAAATATCTATTTTATCTAAAAAATATAGATAGAATTCGATTTTACCTAATTTTTTTGATATAGATTTCTAAGTACTTAAAATTATATTAAGGATGTGAAGTAAAATTCACTTGGTAAAAAAATTCAATTTTAGATAACATATATTTTAAATATTCTTGTTCTTTCTTGTCTTTATTTGTAGATATGTAATAATTTAAAATGTATAAACCTCATAGATACTGATATGTTTTTAGTTAAATCTTCCGATATTTTTTATAATTTATTTTGTGATATAAGTGCAGACATATAGTGGTTTTCTTCAGATTTTTTTTAATTTATTCATATTTTATATATAGTAATTTTATTAAAATATTAAGGAAAATAAAATAGATAAATAAAAATATTTTTTAATTTTAATTGATAATAGAATATTATAAAAAACTAATTTAACGATATGATATATTTAATTTCAGTAAAATATACCTTAAAATGGTTAATATTTAATTTTATATTGCGATATGAAAATAAATGTCCTTAAGAGAAACTATATTGATATATTGAAATGTAATTTCTTATTTATTTTGATTATAATTGTAAAATGTAATAATATTTATATATTTCAATACTCGTAATAATATTCCATATACTCGTTTTGACATACTAATTATTTGGTGTCACATTTTTTGTCTCAATTAATATCTCTCGTATCTATATCAGTCAGCGTATCTATTTTATTATTGTCAACAAATAACTATTTAATTCAAGTCTAGAAAATATTTAATACATTTTTTATCACACAAATAATATAATTTTTGTTTCATTCGGAATAGTTAATGACGTATATATATATATATATATATATATATATATATATATATATATATATATATATATTTACAATATTTGAAATATTTTTATTAGATATAATCAGTCATTTTAAAATATCTTAATACAGTTCATAATTATGAGATTATTAAATAACAAATTTGTTATCAAAGTTAATATTGTATATGTTTTATTATTATAAAATACAAAAAAAAATACCACTTCAGTCCTTCTTATTAACTGCGAGGCTAAATTGAAAGACATTCTGATATACATATATGTAATTGTATGTATATATATATACATATATATATATATATATATATATATATATATATATATAGTGAGTTTAGTGTTCAGTTTCTACATAAGATTATATGATTTTTAAGTTATTTGAAATATTAATATTTTATATGCATTGTAAAATATTATTGAATCTTGTTATTCTCAAAATGAATTAAAACTATTAGGAGGTTGCATTGAAAACAGGTGATTTTGTGTTTTTTTTTTTATCATTTATTTCAATAACAAAATTTGTGAATACATTAATGAAAATATTTTCCCTCAGAATCTATGACATTTTTTTACTTTCCTGGCACAAGTTGAATTCCGCGAGGAAAGAATGGTCTGTCTTTTGAGCCAATCCATTCAGCAACCCAATTTTCAACTTCCCCGTAGTTATAAAATGCGTATCTTCCAAAGTGTGTTACATCGACCAGAACAGATGGTAATCACTTGGGGACAGGTCTGGAGAATTCGATAGGTGCAGAAGAATCTTCCATTCGAGCTCCATCAGTGTTTGTTTCATGGCTATAGAAACATGCGGCCGAGTGTCATTATGGAGAAGAATCACTTTTCGGCAATTTGATGCAATTGATGGTCGTTTTTACATCAAATTATCATTCAAATATATATATATATATATATATATATATATAAATATATATATAATTATATAATTATATATATATATATATATATATATATATATTATATACATACATATATATATATATATATATATATATTATTAGGTATATATGTGTGTATATAAACCAATCATTTTCTTAGACAAATATCATGCAATGTTCTCCCTCATAAGATATATGCACATAAATTTTTCAACAAAATTTAGAGATCTATCAAAATACCAGCATATCTCAATTATTCATTAAACACTTACTATGTTGGCCTCAAAATGCGAACTTAACTAATTGTTAATTCTATCTACATTGTGAGAGTTGTGTTCTATCCGTATAACCTATTGATTACATTGTCCGAACTTGCTACTAGTGAGAATTCCTTACATATTTCCAAAGTTAAAGTTAATACGTCAGTATTAAGTAATTAGATCGTATATTATCTATAAAAACTAATATCGTTTATTTTTTAAAAAATCCAAAATTTAAATTATATATATATTAGAATATCATCTATTTACATAGAAAAAAATTAGGATCATAACTCTCATCACAATGGCGTTTCGTTATAATAAATAAGAGTATATTAGTTTCTTTTCCATAAAACATCATTAACTCGTACCGATAAACGATAAAATACGCTTGAGTATCAAAAAAATAAGTAAAAATACATCTAAAGCTGTAACTTTTAAAACAAACAACGCAAATTAGACCTTCCATTGATTTAGTTTATTACAAAATTTAAAAAAAAAATAATTTCTTTTCATTTTTTTATTATTAATTCTTCATTAGATTTCAAATTGACCTCTTAATTTTCTACGAAAAGCAGAACAAAGTAATTCTACAGCCTCCATGATTTTTTTTTAATACTTTTTGGATATTGAAAATGAAGACTCATTTTGTACTTTGTTGTTTAGCCCGAAAAAAATATTTTGGTCTGCACTACTGTCTCTATGAATATTCAAATTTATGATGTTTGTTTTCGTTTGTGTTTCGATTCTTTATTCATCAATAGAAATTCACTTTTTTTTCTTTAGAATAGTTTACTAAATTACTAGTCTCTAAAAATGTTTAGTAGCCATAGGTATTTTTTTTGTATTATTGTGATGATAATAGGCAGGAGTTTTTACTTGGGTGTACTGAATTACAATTTTCTCAATTGCAATTGCATTTCTGAGTTTTGTTACTTGGTTTATACATATGTCATTGATAAATTTTCGATATATGTTGGAGATGTTTTGTAAAATACACTAAAAACTTTTTTTTGTAATATTTAATCTCGATAAAACTACTATTTTCATCTTATTTATCGTACTACCATCATCATTAAAATAATAACTGTTATTATCTAATCGGCATTTGTTATTTTTTATAAGAATATCAAATAAGCAGGAAATATAACAATCAGCTTGATATTTTAGTATAACAAACAACATAAAACACTTCTGAATCAGCAATAATTTCATTTTTACAAATAATATCTGATAGCCACAAATGATATAATATTACAAAATATGTCCTCCTTGGGATGTTCAGACTTTTAAATCAGTTAAGTGCCTACACTCCACTACACATTTAGACATAAGTGACATCCTCAGGTGAATTTTGAATGCATGGTGAAGTTTTTCTTTTTTGAGTCCGCAAAATCCATCTACGATGGCTTGTATGCCGAAACTAGTATTAAAGAGCAGACAGCTGGTTAGAGAAAACCTAACATGTATATAAATACATTCCTTCTTTCTTTCTTTCTTTCTTTCTTAAAAAAAGAAAAGTGAGAACATAAATATCAACTGCATCACAGTTTAAAAAGCATAAACTTATAACTGACAATTATTTTTAGTTTAATGTACACACATTACTATAAATATTCCAAATTAATAATCGGAGAACTTGCTTGTAATCTATTAAATGTACTCTTCTGGAAAAGTATATACATACTACATACATACATATATACATATATATATATATATATATATATATATATATATATATATATATATATATATATATATATATATATATATATATATATATGTATGTATAATATTTATATAAATGGTTCTGATAAACTGATAACTAAAATTCACTAAAATTTCATTAACCCTTTTTTGACTTGTTACCATCTTCGATATATAATAGGTAAATCCACGGCGATCCATATATAAGGCGTGTCTAGCTTCATAAATAATAGAGTGCAGGTGGGATGTTACGTAAGTGGTGCATTTCGGATCACGATAAAAATATTTGATATTTTATTGATTATTTTTCTTTACTTAAATTTATAATCTTGTCTTATACAGAAACTAATGATCCTTGCTATTGTCGTTCCCTAAAACAATGAATAACTTCTAGTTGTGTTATCAGATAGTTCTTCTATTCACTGTCCTATCCTGTTTCTGAAACATAAATAGACATATTATTACCAATAATATTTTTTATCAAAATTCTTCAACAACAAGCAATTCGTTGTTTTAGAGTAAATAAAAAAACCGTTGGAAATAGAAAAAATTAAAAAAGAGAAAATTCAATATATTGTTGAATTCCGATGTTCTCTCAAAATAATTTCTTTATGTATATTATATTTTAATTTTTTTTCATTAATTCATGATGAAAATTATTTTCTTCGTTTCTTTTTCATCATGAACTAATAAAAGGATATAAAATAAATATTAAAACACACTTTGCTGTTTGTTGAAAATTAAGCTTTCGCCATTTTAAAAAAATAAGCGGATGAGAGACATGACTGAGCAACTGTTCTTTGTTACCTTTATTTCACCATATTAAAAGAAACATTCAATACATACAAAAAATATAATTTAATTGTTTTCAACTGACTTTAATTAAGTTACTTTACTTGTATTCCTCTACAATCTGCTTGAACTCTTCTCATCTGGCTCATATTTTCTGAGATACGTACAGAAGATGACTCTACGAGTAGTGTTGATACCAATATATATTCTATTAGTTAAAAAATAAATTTGGTAAGCACCAGAAAACCAATTTGTTTCATTATTACGTCTGCGAAATTTATAAATAAAATTCTTAGAGCATAACACTACTGTTTTAAAATGAAAATGCAGTTTACTTGAATTTTAAAATGTTATCAAGTATACATTTAAAGACTAAAACGTCGTCAACATTTCTTCTTCACCTTTGTATTCTTCTATTATTTTGGCATACGCTAATGACCTTAGTTGTCGACGCGCTTCAACCACAAAGTATCTACTTTTTATTTTGGCTACTGTAAGAACCAAGTTAACTTTGTCAATTTGTTTAATGAGGGACTCTTATTCAGATATTTTTCCTATGTGTTTTTCACTTATACGAAAACAGTATATTTAACTATTGGTACGTTTGAGCTATTTACAAAAACTTGACAATTTTAAACGTTTTTACTTACTGTACTATTCTTCTTGTTTACAAACTTTTACTTCTGTGGTATTCAAGCTTATTAGAAATATTTTTATATCCAATGAAAAAATTATAATATAATTATTTGCATTATATACGTAATGGTGGATACCGAATACCATTTATTAAGATATTGATGTTGGAAACTTGCCATTTATTAAATTATATTATTGTTTAATAATTTCATGATTAATAATCTTAACACAAAAAATATATGTGTCCATATTAATTCGGCGCCTTTTTATAAAAAATAAATGTTTTATGTTTTGTCTACCACAACATCTTCCCCTTAACTCAAACAAATCATTCCGTAGCTTCAACGGCCTTTTTTTAACTGTAATACGAAAAATAAAAAATTCGTATTACACTGCTTTTTGGAATGCCATGATGTTTAGTATAGTTTTGTGAGGTTATTTTAAGTGGTTGACGAAGGTACCTAGTGTTTTTAAATATTAAGGTTGGTTCTTCAAAATCATAAAACGACAAGAAAATATTTTAATTTGTAACAAACAAATGATTGATTAATTTTAACGGTTCCGAATTAATTTTCATCAAATATTTGTAGACTTCTTTTATACTTGATACGCTGACTAAAAAGTGGATAAGTAGTTGTAACAAAATAAAAATTAAGAGAGTAATGCAATAAAAATTACTTAAAAATTAAGTTAAGAGTTATAATGAAAATATGCTTAAAAAGGAAAGTCTGCATTATACTTATATTGAATTGTGCATTAGCAACAATCAAAACATTTAATAATCTATTTTGAATATTATTGATCAAAATTTTTTATTGCTTGTGTGATGTGTGAAAAGTTCATTTATAAAAGTACCATAGAGAATATAGACAGCAATAATTAACATCAGTCACTGGAATTTTTTATTGAAAAGTACTGGATCGCTTAAATCCTTCTTTATATATATATATATATATATATATATATATATATATATATATATATGTTATATATATATATATATATATATATATATATGTGTGTGTGTGTGTGTACGTATGTATGTATGTATTCACTTTATACTAATTAAAGAAATGTATACTGAACAATAGGTATTAATCCATTAGTCTGGTATATAAGTATTGGTTCACGAGAAAAACAGGTTTCAATTACAATTATGACAATAAATTGAACCATACGTATATTTAAGCAATCAATCACATATGTTCATATGAATTTACATACAAACACAGATATGGAAAAATATAAATATGTTTTCTGCATCATTTACAGAGCTGTATTTTAGATCATATTAAAAAAAAGTTCATTTGTTGACTATAACGGTCAATTATTTATTGAATACTTTTAACCAGAAAACTTTTTGTGATTTATAAGTTCAGAAAGGAATTTGTTTGTAAAATTAACTTGAATTTTTTACACATATGATCATTACAAGTATTACTTTAATTTACTGTTATTTTGATTTAAATACGTTTTAACAAAACGTCGTTTAAAAATATTATGAAATGAAGAGTACTGTTTGTTGAATCGAAAAAAATAAATATCAGTTATGAAGTTATCTGCATTGCAATATAATTACACCATGTTAATAATAAACATTTTTATCACTTTAGGAAATATTTTAAATTCAACATTTTATTAATTTAGTATTTTAAAATAGAAATACTTTTGAAATGAAAAGAAATACTTAATTGTAACAGACAATAATAAGATACATAATACATTTGTAAAATATATGAGTTTTGATATTTATTAAATGGAATAAATGATTTTAAGTGTTATAAAAAATTTTAAGATTAGAAATATTTACGTATTAAATAAATAGAAAAACAGTTGTTTTTTTAACAGGTGGGCTGAAAAGTTCGTAGGCTGACACATAGATGGCGCTACTAGTATCAAATCCATATGATTTTTAGTTAGCCCTAACCTTCAAAAGACGCGTGTATAAATTTGACAGCTGTTGTACTATTAGTATCTGAGTTATAGCATTTTTAGTGAAAGAACTTTTGTTACATTGAAAAAATGGATAAAAAGGAATTTCGTGTGTTAATAAAGCATTGCTTTTTGGCGAAAAAAATACTGTTGAAACCAAGGCTTGGCTTAATAAACATTATTCGGACTCTGCACCAGGAAAATCAACCGTAGAGAAGTGGTTTGCTAAATTTAAACGAGGCGAAATGAGCACCGAGGACGATGCACGCAGTGGACGCCCCAAAGAGGCTGTTACCGACGAAAACATCAAAAAAGTCCACAAAATAATTTTTGATAACCGTAAAGTGAAGTTGATTGAGATAGCTGAGACCCTAAAGATATCAAAGGAACGTGTTGGTCATATCGTGCATGAATATTTGGATATGCGAAAGCTCTGTTCAAAGTGGGTGCCGCGCGAGCTCACAATCGACCAAAAACAACAACGAATCGATGATTCTAAGGAGTGTTTGGAGCTGTTCAATCGTAATAAATCCGAATTTTTGCGCCGATATGTGACGATGGATGAAACATGGCTCCATCATTTCACACCGGAGTCCAATCGACAGTCAGCCGAGTGGACTGCACGTGATGAACCGACTCCAAAGCGTGGAAAGACGCAAAAGTCGGCTGGCAAGGTTCTGGCATCAGTATTCTGGGATACTCATGGTATAATATTCATTGACTATCTTAAAAAGGGAAAAACCATAAACGGCGACTATTACGTAGCGTTATTGGAGCGTTTAAAAGACGAAATCGCGAAAAAGCGGCCTCATTTGAAGAAGAAGAAAGTGCTGTTTCATCAAGACAATGCACTGTGTCACAAATCAATGAAATCGATGGCGAAATTGCAAGAATTGGGCTTCGAATTGCTTTCGCATTCACCGTACTCTCCAGATCTGGCCCCCAGCGACTTTTTTCTGTTCTCAGACCTCAAGAGGATGCTCGCTGGACGGAAATTTTGCTCCGATGAAGAGGTAATCGCCGAAACTGAAGCCTATTTTGAGGCTAAAGACAAATCGTATTATAAAAATGGTATCGAAAAATTGTATGACCGCTATAATCGTTGTATCGCCCTCGAAGGGAACTATATTGAATAATAAAATCAAATTCTATCAAAAAAAAAATTTTTTCTATGCAAGCCTACGAACTTTTCAGCCCACCTGTTACTTTTGTAGTTATTTTTGCGAACTTCATGTATATGCCAAGAAAAGTATTCTCTTTATTTCAAAATATTGGTTGTACTTAAATACGTCCACTTCACATTATCACGAAATCGTTCGAATGCAAAACGAGAACTTACTCATTAAAAGTTTATCAATTATAATAAATCGAAAATTCCGGTACGTACGTAGATTCAAATAACGAAGATGTGAAAATGCTTTTTAATATTGAAAGTGTATTGAAAATGTTAATAAAAGAAAAAGACATATTAATTGTGCTCCGATTGTGTATTACTTTTTGTTTTCAAAAAAAATGTCAGAAATGATGTATAAATGAATAAATATATGAACTGTTTTTATAAAAATGGAATCATGCAAATACATAATAAATCAAATATAATATAATATAGTATATATATATATACATGTTATACACAATGTTAAATAATAAACAAGTGATCTTCTGAATGCAATATATTGTTCAATAATACTAGAGTAGAGTTCAAAGATCGAATTGCTCCATTAGTAGTTTCAAGGTCATTAGATCGAATGATTACTTGTTCGCCCCTTGTAGAATTATTTCAACAGGAAAAAAATAAAGCAAAACGAGTGAATAAGAGAAAGAGAGTACGAGACAGAAACTCGAATGTCTTTTAAGAATGTGTACTGGAAACGCTACGCTTCTAATGGAAGTCATTGTGGAGAAAATTAAAGATGTTCCGTTTTGAGATCTGCTGACATATAAGCGTGTCGATGAGGCGGGAGGCCATTGAGAACGTGCGGTTGGGAGGTAGCGAGTGCTCTGCTCTGCTGTGCTGTCGACATCGAAGACGATTCAGTGCGTCGTTCGTTCGTTATCAATAGAAAACATGAATCGGTAGCGATTGTGAAAGGGTGCCAGATGGGTGGATGATAGTAGCACTGGATCAGGACTGAGCACGAGAAAACTTGCATTGATGATAAAGCAGTAGTTGTTTTGAACTAGTAGAAATACCTTTTGAAAGAAAATGACTTATTTTAGCGTTTGTTTCTCTTTGTAGAATACAACTTTGAGATGAGGTGAAGACAGAATCAAATCATTCACCTCTTGTATTTTATTACAAATTACATAACATCTTTTTCAAATTTGTATACTTTTAATTATAAGTGTTAAATCCTTTTTATTCATTTGTAAAAAAGATGGAATTATCTTTAATCGCTAAAAATATTTAATATTTAAAACTAAAATCATGTGTAATGAATTTTGTTTTAATATTTTTGTGTTTTCTAATTACTTTTTTAATAAACATATTATTATATATTAACAATTTTCATCATGAATACCTTGGTATATTTATAAAATGAAGCAAGGACAATACCAATATTGTAACTAATATTTTCTAGTTATACTATAGTTTTTTACACCCACCCATATAAAATGCTAGTATAGGATATATATATATATATATATATATATATATATATATAACACTACAACATTGAAATATATACACCTGCTGTTACAAACAAATATGTCCCAATGTTAGAATGTAGACATTGCTACAATCAGGAGTTTAATTTTGTTTTAGGTATGCGATTATAATAGGAGATTGCATTGGAAGCTGCTGTCGGCGTGTAGATGGCTGTAGGTGTGTATGCTGTAGGCAGTGACAGATTTCTTTTATTTCATTTGAAGTGTGAACATTTTCCACTAAAATTCAGTCATCAAACGCCATCCTTTGTTTACACAAGTGCTTTTCTATAACCGAATTAAAATAGAACGCGATAATTTGTTTTTCCGATGTATAATTCTACACCAATTTGATTTGAAAAAAAAGTGCAGCTGAAACTTATCAATTGTTTTTGAAAACTTATGGTGAATCTTCTCCATAGAAAACAGTATGTAGATCTTGGTTTCGGCGATTCAAAAGTGGTGATTGTGACGTTCACGACAAAACGGCCAGGTCAATCAAAAAAATTCAAATATGAACAACTACAAGCTCTATTGGAAGAAAACCCTACTCAGATACTCAAAGAATGGGCTCAACAGCTCGAAGTCGATAAATCAATCATTTCATAACGTTTGTAAGCCATGGGAAAGATCCAGAAAGAAGGGAGATGGCTGCCACTAGAATGGACCGAAAATGCGATTGCTAATCGTTTGAATATCTCCATTTCTTTGTTTGCAACGCATAAAAAAAGAGTGTCTTATGGCATATCCCGATGACCAGCGATGAAAAATGGGTCTATTTTGACAACCTAAAACTCAAGAAATCATGGTTTGATCCCGGATAACCATCAATGTCGACATAAAAGCGAAACATTCACGGTCATAAAGCAATGTTCTCTATTTGGTGTAGAGGGTGTTGTGTATTATGACGTGTTGGAACCGAAGGAAACAATCACCGCAAATATTATCGACAACAAAAGGAGTGTTTGAATAATAATTTGATGCAAAAACGACCATCAATTGCATCAAATTGCCGAAAAGTGATTCTTCTCCATAACAACACTAGGTCCCATGTTGATATAGCTGTGAAACAAACACTGATAGAGCTCGATTGGTAGGTTATCCCGCACTTAGTGTGTTCTTAGGACCTTTTCCAAGCGATTGCTATCTGATTTTAGATCAACTCAGGCTCCCACATGAATTGACCGAAAATCCCATTGCTAATCGTTTAAACATCTCGATTTCTTTGCTTGGAAGGCATAAAAAAAGAGTTTCTTGTGGCATATCCTGACGATTGGAGAATAAAAATGGATCGATTTCAACAACCTGAAACGCAAGAAATCATGGGTCGATCCTGGACAACTATCAACGTCAACACGAAAGCGAAACATTCACTGTCACAAAGCAATGCTCTCGATTTGGTGGGATATGGAGGCTGTTGAGTATTATGAGCGGTTGAAACAGAAAGAAACAGGCACCATCGAACATTATCTACAGCAAATGGAGCGTTTGAATGATAATTTTATGTAAAAACAACCATAAATTGCATCAAATCGCCAAAAAGTGAATCTTCTCCATGACAACGCCCAGCCCCATGTCGATACAGCCGTGAACATGGGGAATGCCGTGAACAAACACTGATGGAGCTCGAATATGAGATTCATCCATATCCATCGTATTCTCCGGACCTTTCCCCAAGCGATTATCGTCTGTTCCGATCGATGCAGCACACTTTGGAAGACACACATTTTATAACTACTGAGAATACGAAAGTTGGGTTGCTGAATGGATTGGCTCAGAAGACAAACCATTATTTCCTCGTGGAATTCAACTTGTGCCAGAAAAGTGCGAAAATATCATAGCTTCCAAGGGAAAATGCATTTATTAATGTATTCACACATTTTGTTGTTGAAATAAATGCTCTAAACACAAAAAAACAACGGCTTTCAATGAAACCTCTGAATATACGACATACAGGTCTAATAGCGATTTAATTGGAATATTTAGAAGATGAAAAATATTTTACCTGTTGAATGTTGAAAATTATAAAAACATTTTAATGAAGAGTATGAAAAATAAAATGTTTAAAAGTATTATACAGGAATATAATCAATATTAATATACAGTACAGTGTGTATATTTTAATTCGTGTTAATATAATTTCTATAACCTTCAACAATAAAAAATATTACTTCAAAATATTTCATTTCACGTAAATACTTTTCAAATTATTTTTTAATTGTGCTACCTAATTTTTATCTTGCAATGCACATATTTTCATAATTTGTTGGTCCGTTTTTAGATACAAGTTTCCACTGTAGCTTTGCATATCTATGTAGGAAAATATCCATCATTTGTCCAGAAATACCTTGATTCTGCCGAAATGTGTTCTGAAAAGTTATCTAAATGATTTAATCGTAGCAAAATATTTAAGTAAAATAAACCTAAAAATATTTACATGTTTGTAAACATTTATTTATATATACTTAAAAAGTTTACGATGCGTAGATAGCCAAGATGTTGGTAGAAGTGCATTCACTTCAAAGGAAAACATTTTGAAAAGAAAAAGCCGTCATATGATTCATCGCATGAAGATTTATATTTCTTGTTTTCATTCCGCGAATAATAAACGTAAATTATATATATATATATATATATATATATATATATATATATATATATATATGTGTATATATATAACAGGTGGGCTGAAAAGTTCGTAGGCTTGCATAGAAAAAAATTTTTTTTTGATAGAATTTGATTTTATTATTCAATATAGTTCCCTTCGAGGGCGATACAACGATTATATCGGTCATACAATTTTTCGATACCATTTTTATAATACGATTTGTCTTTAGCCTCAAAATAGGCTTCATTTTCGGCGATTACCTCTTCATCGGATCAAAATTTCCGTCCAGAGAGCATCCTCTTGAGATCTGAGAACAGAAAAAAGTCGCTGGGGGCCAGATCTGGAGAGTACGGTGGATGCGGAAGCAATTCGAAGCCCAATTCTTGCAATTTCGCCATCGATTTCATTGATTTGTGACACGGTGCATTGTCTTGATGAAACAGCACTTTCTTCTTCTTCAAATGAGGCCGCTTTTTCGCGATTTCGTCTTTTAAACGCTCAAATAACGCTACGTAATAGTCGCTGTTTATGGTTTTTCCCTTTTTAAGATAGTCAATGAATATTATACCATGAGTATCCCAGAATACTGATGCCAGAACCTTGCCAGCCGACTTTTGCGTCTTTCCACGCTTTGGAGTCGGTTCATCACGTGCAGTCCACTCGGCTGACTGTCGATTGGACTCCGGTGTGAAATGATGGAGCCATGTTTCATCCATCGTCACATATCGACGCAAAAATTCGGATTTATTACGATTGAACAGCTTCAAACACTCCTTAGAATCATCGATTCGTTGTTGTTTTTGGTCGATTGTGAGCTCGCGCGGCACCCACTTTGAACAGAGCTTTCGCATATCCAAATATTCATGCACGATGTGACCAACACGTTCCTTTGATATCTTTAGGGTCTCAGCTATCTCAATCAACTTCACTTTACGGTAATCAAACATTATTTTGTGGACTTTTTTGATGTTTTCGTCGGTAACAGCCTCTTTGGGGCGTCCACTGCGTGCATCGTCCTCGGTGCTCATTTCGCCTCGTTTAAATTTAGCAAACCACTTCTCTACGGTTGATTTTCCTGGTGCAGAGTCCGAATAATGTTTATTAAGCCAAGCCTTGGTTTCAACAGTATTTTTTTTCGGCAAAAAGCAATGCTTTATTAACACACGAAATTCCTTTTTATCCATTTTTTCAAGGTAACAAAAGTTCTTTCACTAAAAATGCTATAACTCAGATACTAATAGTGCAACAGCTGTCAAATTTATACACGCGTCTTTTGAAAGTTAGGGCTAACTAAAAATCATATGGATTTGATACTAGTAGCGCCATCTATGTGTCAGCCTACGAACTTTTCAGCTCACCTGTTATAAATGTATATATGTATATATATATACATATATATATATATATATATATATATATATATATATATATATATACATATATATATATATATATATATATATTTATTTATACGTATATGTATATATATATATACGTGTGTAATTTAAAAGAGTGTTTTTATTTATATTTTTAGATATCTCGAAACCATTTAATTGATTTCAATGAAATTTCTAGGATATTTCATTAAGAATTATCGGAATAATTTAAGAGCATGTAAGTATTTGTTTGCTATCTTAAAAAATGGCAGCCAATAAAATACGTTTTAATATTTATTTCAAGAGTCATAATAGATCATATTTTTATAAAAGTTAAACTAAAAAAACAGCTGCAATAAGTTTTATTTATATCTACCGTCTCTAAAGAACATAGTGGGTGCAAATCCATATTTTTTTCATTTTGCATAATTTTATTTGTAACATTCAAGTCTAACAGGGTTTTAAAATTGATTTTTGTGTGTTTATTTAGAAAAAAAAACAATGTTTTATGAAACAGCTGTGAATAACTCGAAATGTTTGAAACTGCTCACAACTGTTATATGAAGTAACTGTGGATGACTTACAACGTTTTCCTAGGTACATTTATTGACTTAAAAGTGGCAGTCCACTTTCTTACTGAATTCTTTAACTCAGATACCAGTAGCCTCTGATCATGCAGGAAAACATCATTAAAGAAGAAATTTTGATTGAGGTTAGTTGGAAACTAAGAACAAATCTTATTGATTTTCATTAGTGAGAAAACCCGCAATATTGTTTATAAGAAGGCATTAATTAGCAATAAACGAAACAAAATATAAGATCTAGTGGACGGAGTCCAATACCCTGAGTTCCAGTTATAAATACATTGACAAAAAATATTTCATATAGTTTCCAAATTACTTGTAGATTTATCTGTTCTTATTATTATATTGTTCTAAATAATGTATTTTTTTCAAATTTCTTATCATATTAGTTAACTCATAGTATGTGTTATTTATTAAGCCTTAGAAAGTAATAGAAAGTATGAAATTTTGGTGTCTAACATACTGATACTAAATATTGTAATCGAAATGATTTATTTATTGTAATTTAGCCTAAATGGGGATTGAGGTTTTTTCCGAAAAATCCCTATATAAAACTTCATTTTCTCACGGATTTTTATTAGATTTTTCTGTTTATATTTACCTTATTATTTTTTTTTTTCTGATTAATATATTGACAAACAATACATGGTGTTACCCAAGATAGAAACATTACAGATGAACTAGAATTTTTGTCGTTTTTTTCATAGAAATTTTCCTAATTTATTTCTAGTACAAATATTTTTAACTAATTTTTTTTTGTTCATTATTATTTATAATTGATTTCCATCTTTTAAACAACTCATATGCCACCTCACAAAATAAATTTATATATTATTGTTAAGACAATTCTGAAGAGACTTGTATAAACGGTAAAATAGTGGAGAAGTTCTGAAACAGCAATGCTGCAATGGAGTTGGAACAGTTAACACCATCGCCACAAAAATCCGCCATATAATGTGCACGTGAAACAGGAGTTAGCTGATGAAGCATACAACACATTCTTAAGAAAGTAAAATGAAAATTTTACATCCCAAGATTGTTACATGCCATGAACAAAGACAACCCTAATCGAATAATGAAGTATTGTGAGTGGTTAAGGATTAAGGAAAATTAAAATTTCGTGCACAGCAATCACAGTGAGCACTTGGGCAAACGTTGCTCGTGCAGTAATTCGCCGAAATCAAGAGTGTCTGGAGGCTAATGGTAACCATTTTGAGCACCTGTTGTGATTTTAGAAGTCAAACATGACTCCCCCATTTCTTAATTTCTGAATAACTTTAGTAATAAAGCTTTTATGCAGATATTTTTAAAATATTATATGGTATACGGCATACAAACGAATTGTCATAGCTGTCTAAGCAAGCAAATACGAGGTCAGACAATTAAGTAATGCGATTAATTTTTTTTCTCGGCCTGTGGTAACACTGCGAACCTGTAACTCCGCCACCGTAATAGCAAATCCCTACTCTCTCGATTGAGACCTTGACCACCCTCGTACGATCATTTCTTCGCCAGCTGTTTAGTGTTTTGTAACAACGCGCGAGTAGTGCATGTCACGAAGCCCACCGAATGAACATCGCTCAAGATTGTCTCGAGCAGGTTGAAAGTGATCCTACTCTTCTCGATCGAGTTATTACTGGTGATGAAAGTTGGTTCTTTCAATATGACACCGAAACTAAACGACAAAGCCAACAGTGGCTGTCCCCTGGAGCACCAAGGCCAAAGAAGGCGAGAATGAGCAAGTCCAAAGTGAAAACCATGTTGATTTGCTTCTTCGACAGCAAAGGGGTGGTTCACAAAGAGTTCGTGCCACCTGGACAAACCGTAAATAAAGTATTCTACCGCAATGTACTCGAAAAATTACGAAAAAGGGTGCTCAGAGTGCGTCCAGAGATCGCGAAGACTTGGGTTCTGCATCACAACAATGCTCCCTGTCACAGTGCGTTCAGTGTCTCTCAGTTTTTGGCGTCTAAAGGCATCGCAACGTTACCACAACCGCCCTATTCACCGGACATGTCACCCTGCGACTTTTTCCTATTCCCCCATATGAAAAAATTCGTCAAAGGTCGACATTTTGACTCCGTTGAAGATATCCAAGAATCTGTGACGAGGGTACTCGGAGAGGTCCCACAATAAGTGTTACAGAATTGTTACGAAAACTGGAAAACTCGCTGGAATAAGTGTATAGATGCGGGAGGGGACTACTTTGAAGGGGATCGCAGCGATGTGTCTTAATTTTTAAATATACTCGATTTTTGAATTTTGTCGCATTACTTAATTGTCTGACCTCGTATCATAGAACAAATAGATTGTTCTAGAACAATCTAGCTCGATATAAAAAAGATGCTTAGATAATTATCGACAGCATTTGTTGTTCAAACAATAACAAACTAATAGACACATAAAATTAGTCGATTGTATTTGACAACAAAACTATATTCATACGCATAAAATTAGTCTACTGCATTTGTTCAAACAACAAACTATATTCATACGCATAAAATTAATATATTGTACTTGTATTTGACAACAAATTAAAAAATTAAATGTAATTCAAAACTTTTGGACAAAGTATAAATGTACCCTGGTGACAGCGGCTAAAAAATCAGTCAAGATCGACTATCGGGCACCGAAGGGAACCGTTTTGGCAACCAACACCCGAGGGATACGACAATATATGCATATTCAGGCACCTCTGTATGTTAGATAGTTAATCGTGCATATACTCGTATATTATATATTTTTTTGCAAATTTACTATTAAATTCGTCTTTTAAATAAAAGTAAATTGTAAAAATATTTGAAATACAAATATCGAATTCCATAATGATTTTTTCACAATATTTCGGTATTATTTATATTATGTGTTTAATATATTGTAACTTTAATTACAAACTTAAAAAAACTAAATCATTTAATTTATTTTATTTGCACAAAATCTAAGAAATGTTAAATATAAAATTTTTAGTTATCATTTATTGATAATGATTCTTAGAAGTTAGAAATATATATATATATATATATATATATATATATATAAATATATATATATATATATATATATATATATATATATATATATATATATATATATATATATATATTAGACACATCCAAGCTGCTTGTGCCGTAGGACTAGAACATTAGTGTGTCGATTACACTATTGTAATAAATCACACCAGTAAAAGGATGACTTCATGGGCACTTTGAATCTTTGCTGGCTGAACTACAAGAGCTGACGTTATAGAAAATTTTTCTAACACTAGAGATATATTCCAACTTAAGAAACTTCATACAATTTGAACTGCGTAAAACATGAACCTCAGTGCTCAGTCCTCATTCCGTAAGAAGAGTCCAGGTCCTCCAAATGCAATACACTGCGCTATGCGATCTAATAAAAGAAGAATACCCAATGAAACGAATAATTATCACTCCAATCAGTGAGAAGAAATAATCTTCTGTTGGATGGTTCAATGGAGCTCTCCAGTCTGTCTTCTGCTACCATCTTAAATCCATGAGTTTAAGCTGGTTGCTCAATTTAATATCTGAATATCTTATGGCATGAGTCATGGGTTACTTGTTCAACATCGTTTTTGGCATCATTCATTGTGTGACAAGTTACATCAAATGAATGATTCATCTGATAACGTTCTTGAGAAATCAATGTTTTCTTATGATGAACCTCTGTTATAGATTCGTATAAACAGAATCTGAGATTGCATATATACCATTTATGTTTTTTTAAACAAGAAAAAATAGCAAGCACCACTACAAAGTAGTCACATGTGGTGGAAATTTATTGTAAGACTACAGATGGAGTGAATACACTGGATCAGATATATTCATCTGAGCCAAGCAGTTATTATTCTGACCTACACTGGCAGAAAGAAGTATTGGCACAGGTAAGATTTTTAGATATTAATGCTTCTAATTTCGGTATCTGAAATTATGTTATCTAAAATACTTTTGTTTTACACATTAATATTTATTGTATACTAGTTTACATACAAAAAAAATCAATTTTAAACAAATAAATTAAAAGTCTCATTTTACAAAAGCAACTGCATGTTTTTTGCGAAAAAGTATTAGTATAATTTCAATTAATTTTCAAATACTATATAAAATTTAAATTAATAACGTGTTGGTAATTCCTTTTTTTAATCGCCTCGTTTAGCCTGTTTGGCATTAATAAAACTATTTTCGCCTCATTTTCTATCCTATTTTTCCATTTATCTGTAATTAGCTCTTTTGGTTAAAATTTATTGTCAATATGATGTTTGTTTATTCTTTTATCTAATAAATTCCACGTATTCTCAGTGTAAGTTATATCAAGTAATTGCGGAGGCGTATTTAATGCGTGACAATTGTTATATAAAATCCATTCCTGCATTATATGTGCGGTGTGTTTAAGATAACTGTCTTGATGGAAATAGAAAATCATTTGCAATATCTAGCTTTTCGATACTTTTCTTTAGATTATTCTCTAAAATATTCACATAACCTATTTTATTTATTATTATGTCAATAAATATAAGTTTCTTAACAACAGGTGCCGCAATACAACCCCATACAATGACCTCAACATCCCCATGTTTAACAGTAGTTAATAGATTCTCTGTGTTTAATTCAGTGTTGGGCTTTCTTAACACTGATATTCGGTACTCATAATGAAAAATATTGAACTAACATTCATTTGAAAATATTACCTCACTCTAAAAGTCAGTATTTCTTTCAAGTGTTGTTTTGTAAAATCCATTCTCATACGTCGATTCATTTGACAACTATATTATACTAACCACAAAATTACATATGTGTGACTTTTACTGGTAACTCTATAATTATAACCAGTTTAATGAAGAACATTTTTTACCGTTATAGAGCTAACATTTTTGTCAAAAATTTCTTTCATCTAGCTATGTTGCTATATCTGATGAACTCATTTTTAGATTTTTTTAATAGTTTTGACCATAGCTATTTCTTCATTATGAGAATGGTTTCTCTGGTGTCCACTTTTTGGATGATTTTCTAAAATTTTCTCTCCTTTAAATTGGTTCGTTATACTTCAAATTATGAATGTAATTTTAGTGATAATTTTTCAAAACCGGAAAACTATTCCTCTTTCGAATGCAAATTTAAAATTCTTTTTAAATTTGACACTGCATTCTTTAACTTTACGTAATATATTTCAGATTAATCTATAACGTTTTAAGAAATTTGATACAATATATCTATCACTCCATCAAAATTGACAATAATATGAAACATTAATAATCTTCCTATTTTAGTAACCGAACGGTTGAGTATGGAGTGATTATATTGAAGATAGACGATAAGAAATCAGTGTTGTACCAATACTCTTCGTATAAATAATGAAGTTTTATAATCGAATAAAAGTTTTTTTTTAGTTTACTTAAGTAAAATTGCAAATATTTTTTATCAAGTTATAATAACACACAAACATTATTCTCAAAATATTTTAATAACATATTTTTATGTACCGAAGTTAGAAGTATTTATTACCGAAAATCTTAACTAGCCAATATTTTTTAGGGTCAGTGTGTATATAATCTTATGGAATAATAAACATGTTATTTAATAAATACTATATCATTTATTTTCACAATATGCTTGATGAAAAAAAAAACATATCTAAAAACTAATATTTAAATTTTCTAATTTATAAACTAATAAGCTCATCCTTGAAATCATGGGTCATGTATTCGACAATTCATTAACAGAATGTCTGGCACCAAGCAGCAAAATTATAATATTTTGTATCTCTATACAAAAATATTCTGACTAAATTACTTAAAAGAATTATATATATATATATATATATATATATATATATATATATATATATATATATACATATATTCGAAATTGATATTTTAAAATATAAATTTTAACTGACTTGAAGATTTCACATTTTGTATCATCTAGTTTATATTATACTTCAAATTAATAGTATTTTTCTAATAAATACACTTTATTTATTTTTCACATTAAGTGCTTTATTTTAATTTATATATATATATATATATATATATATATATATATATATGTATGTATGTATATATGTAAATGTATGTGTGTATCGAAGTAGAGATATCAACGTTTTTTTTTTTTTTTTTTTTTTTTTTGCCAACGTTTTATGCGGCCGCTTGCCGTGGCGTAGAAGAAAGCCCACAAGGCAAGCCCTGAGCGTCGCTACAGTGCCGGGAGCCACAGAGGACCCGAAAACCTGTACTTGTACACAGATGCAACGAACGCCTTCAGGTGAATAACAATGCAAGATTGTTGCGCCTCGCATGTTGGTCAAAATCTGGGAAAAGTTGCAAAAAACCCAGATGCCTTGATAAAACGCCCCAACCCACCCACCCCCAAACCCACAAAGGAGTGAACAGAGAAAAAGAGCAGGAATAGAGGAAGGATAAAAAGGGGAGGAAAGGAGAGAAAGAGAAGCGTAGAGATAAATGAAAAAATAAAAAGAGAAAGAAACATAAAAAGCAGACAACAAAAACAATCACTAAAAACTAAGGACAAACACAGCGTCCAAGTATACGGTCGGTCGAGGGTCGTGCCGACGTCGACGACGGCGGCGGCGGCACCTCCTTATGAAAACACTGCACCTACTCCCGACGCGAGAGAGCCGTCAGGTGAAGTAGAACGGTTGCACGAACCTGTTCTTCCGCCTGTGCTTGCCGATTCGGTTTGCTATCGGCAGAAACTTGGGTGGTCGAAGTCGCTCGATAAGAGGATTACCGAGCGGCTTGTTGCGATAAAAGTTCAGGCTCAAGGTGTCTATGAATTGTGCAACCGTTTCAATCTTCGCGTCGATGTGCAGCTCCGCCGTCGGGAAACATCGTTCACGATTGAGGGCCATCTTCAGGGCTTTGTTCTGCACCCGCTGGAGGAGCGCGATATTGCGCGGCGACGTGTTCCGCCAGACCGGAGCCGCATACGTAATGATGGGCCGTATGGCCATCCTGTACAGCGTGAGCTTGTTGGCCGTGTCCAGGCCGCTGTAGTTGGACAGCACGCTGTGCAGCTGACGCATGGCTCCGTGCGCCTTCCGGCGTGCAATCTGCGTGTTCGCGTCGAAGTTGAGCTTTCGGTCCAGATGCACGCCGAGGTATCTGACGGGATCCTTCCACGTCACCTTCACGCCGTTCACGTTCAGCGTCGGCAGCACGACTGTCTCCCGCCTCCTCGAGAAGACTATGGCCTCTGTCTTATCTTCGTTCACTTTGAGCCGCCACTTGCGGAAGTGGTCGGCTATGGCGTCGAGCGAGGCCTGGAGTCGCCTGTTGATCGCGTCCAGCGAGATGCTGTTGACGAAGATGGCCGTGTCGTCGGCGAAGAGCGCCAGTTCGACGCCCTTCGTGGTCGGAATGTCATTAATGAAGTAGTTGAAGAGGACCGGACCCAGGATCGATCCCTGCGGAACGCCGGCGGCTACCTGCCTGACTGTAGACAACGCGCCATAGACGTCGACCTGGAACGTCCTCTGGCGGAGGTAGTGGTCGATCAGACGGACTAGGTAGTCGGGCACCCCGCACCCGACGAGCTTGTACACTAGTCCGTCGTGCCAGACGGTGTCGAACGCCTTGGCGATGTCAAGCAGGACCATTCCCGTGTAGTTCCTGCCGTACCTGCTGGTGATCGTCTCGATGATCCTGACCAGCTGGAGAACCGTCGAGTGCTTGCGCCGGAAGCCAAACTGCTCCGGCCGGATCGTTTTGGCGACCTCTTCGTGTTCACGCACACGTCGCAGCACGACGTTCTCCAGCACCTTGCTGGCGACGGGCAAGAGGCTGATGGGCCGATAGCTGGCCACCTCGTCACCTCGCTTGCCGACCTTGCGCACGGCCAGGATCCTAGCGTGTTTCCACACCGAGGGAAAGTGACCGAGCCTCAGTGCCGCGTTACAGATGTTGGTGAGCGCGACCAGTCCCCTAATCGGGAGCTGTCGCAGTGCCCTGTTCTGGATGCCGTCGTCGCCGGGGGCCTTGTGGGCCTTCATGCCGTTAATAATGATGCGGACCTCCCGGGGCGACGTCCAGATGATGCTCTCGGCGCCAGGGCCGGGCGACGATCGCCATCTGGCGACCGCGTCCTCGACCACGGCCGTAGTGGCGGGATCAGCGGCGATCAGTTCTGTAACGCGGTGTGCTCCCTCGAAGTGGGACGACAGGACTTCGGCTTTGCCGGCGTTGCTGCAGATGAACACGTTCGGCGTGTCGGTCTTGAGGGGCGGGAGGGTCTCCTGTCGGGAGCGCTTGATCCTGCCGACCAGGCTCCAGACATTCCCTCTGCACTCCGACATCTGGGCCAGTCTGCTCTTCCATTGGGCGTTGCGCAGCACGTTCACCGCCTTCGTGATTCTTTCGGAGAGACGGTTCCGGATCAGCCGGTACTCGTCCCTCCGAGTCCTCTGCCAGAGCCTACGTGCCATATTTCTTGTGGCGATCATCTCGCGGACGTCGGGCGGAAGCGGCACGTTGTTCGCGCGCCTCGTCATCCTCGGGACGGACGCCTCTATCGCCGCTTGGACGCTCGCGGTGAGGTCCTCGACCGCCTCGTGAAGCTCGTCGACCGTGGCGCAATGAGCGTCGGCACGGACACTGCCCTGGATCATGGTCTCGTAACGGGACCAGTCCGCCTTGTCGTAGTCGAGATAGGTGCGAGGACGTCTAACGACCGACGTCAGGATCCTCGCGACGACGGGGTTGTGATCGGACGACAGGTCCGACAGCGATTCGACGTGCTCGACACCCACGCCCCTAACGAGGAAGATGTCAAGGGTCGACGGTCGAGCTCTGCTACGATGGTACGTAGGCTCATCTGGCGCGACGATGTCGATGTTTCGTCTCTCGACGTGCGTCAGCAGGTCCCTGCCAGCAGGGTTGGACTGGTGACAGTTCCACATCGTGTGCTTCGCGTTGAAGTCCCCACCCAAGATGACGCGGCCCGACAGACCCATGATCCTGTCGAAGTCGACGGTCGAGAGCGGATCCTTGGGGCTGCGATATGACGCGGCCACCAAGATCTTGGCGGGGGTGCACAGCATGACGGCGATCGTCTGCAGCGAGTCGAGCTCAGGGACGTTGACCTGATACTGGTCAATGTCCTGCTTGACATAGATGGAAACACCCCCGCCTCGATTGGCGGGCTTGGGCGAGTGGTAAGCACGATACCCGTCGATGTTAAAACGCGGGCTACCCTTGAGTTTGGTTTCTGTCACCAGCACAGCGTCGATGTCACGCTGACGCACGAACGCACTGAGTTCGAGGGCCCGCTTTGCGAGGCCATTGGCGTTCCACAATGCGACGTCGATTTTTCGATCGGATGGGGCTCGTTTATCCATCGATCTTGCTGATAAAACACCAGAAGATCTGAAATTTTTCCGCCTTGGTAACGGCGGCCCTCAATTTTTCGCGGAGCTGATTGACGAGCTCCATCATTTCATCAACGTCGCACACATCATGGACGTTGAACATGGCCTCAGCGAGCGCCGGGGTCCTGTTCACTCGATCGGGGCAGACCAGCTGCGTATGGACGGGCGTCTGTTGGACAGGAGGCGGCAACGAGTTGACCCACGCACTCGTTCTCGGCATCGGGGCGTTTACGAATCTGGCCCTGTTATTTCTAATTTCAGGGAAGTGTCCACCCTGAAAACCCTTGACCTCACGCCTCTTATTGAGGAGCTTTTGCTTCAAGAACGCCCTGCGTTCCTGCTCCCTGATGTGCGCCGGGCATCCCCGGAAGTTAGCGGTGTGGTCGCCGTCGCAGTTGCAGCACTTGGCCGGCGTTTCTTTAGGCTTTGGGCAGTCACGCGACTCGTGATCCGCACCGCACTTGACGCATCGCGACATTATGTTGCAGTTACGGGCCGCATGCCCGAACCGCTGACACCGGTAACACTGGGTGATACTACCCTTCGAAGTGTAGGGCTCCCAGTATATCCTTGTTTGGAAGAGCTGAGGTATCTTCTGTACCTCAGCCAACTTGGTGTTCGGCTTGAATCCCACCACGTAGATGGGGCGGACCTCCTGCAGGGTGTACGGGATCGATCGGACCCGCGTAATGGGCACCCTGGCATACTTGTTGCACGCAATCTCATCTATGAGCTCCTTATCGGTGATGCCAGGCGGGAGCCCTTTCAAAATGGCGTTCAACTCCTTCTGCCCCTGCGGAGTGAATGTGTGGTACTCTGCCTTACCCTTCTGCAGGATGCAGAGTATCTCGTTGTAAACGGCCATGTTGTCGGCGATGATGGTCTGGCCGGTGAAGGTGGTCTTAAGATGATAGGACCCCTTGGTCCCGGATTTTGCAAGCATCGAGTTCATGTTGGCAATGAACCCTGTATGACGATCAAAAACGTGGTGGAGAATTATCGGCGGGATGCGCTCTTTGGTGGCCGCAGCGGCTGCCTCAAGGATCGGCTCTGCGTTGACGAGCGGCGCGAAGGAGTTCGACACGACGGTGACCGTGGATTTGGCCCTCCTGCGGACCTTGGCAGGCGAGTCAGGATTGCTCGAGCGGCGCGACCTCTTGCGCTGCTCCATCCATGTATAGTCGCCATCACTGGCGATCTCGATCGGCGACGGGACGGGTACTCCCGTGGGGTCGGGGCCGGAAGGTTCGGCCGGACAGGACGCCGGGACGACGGCCGACGACGAGGCCCGAACAGATGGCCCTGCAGAAGCAGGGCTGGTCACTTGAACAGCACTGATTGAACGGCCCCTATGGGCATCCCCCACGTCCATGGCACTGGACGCGGGGGCGGTGGCGCTAATAGCGTCCATCGCACTCACTGGCTCACGCCGGGATGGGCACCCACAGCGCGAGTCGAAATACGAACGTACACAGTAACTAGGCGCAGCACAGAGACACTGATATCGTCACTAGAACACAACTTACGAACTAGCAATAACTACCCTAGAACATAGAAAGCAGGGAAGAAAAACAGAGTACAGCGGGGGATACAGACGAACAGGAAATGATGTAACAGAAGCGAGGACAGGACAGTACAGTGCCTTAATCTACGCTAAAATACACATATTGAATTCGAAATCGAGTCAAAAATAATAAATGACTCGTTGTTATTAACAAGTTGTCAAGGCAACACACATAACTTGTCCACAATGCACACACAAAAACACAATATAGTCGTCGGTCACATTGCCTGCGCACACGACGTCATCACTACACAAGTAGTACAACACTACACGCACAACGAAGAAACACACACTGGTAACTATGGCAGCGCGCCAATAACAAATTTGCCGAACGTGTTACATGCTCGAGAGCAGCGAACGAAAGACCTAGAGATATCAGAAATTATTTAACTTTTGTATAAGATGAAATAATTTTACATTTCTATGGTTACAGTATCATATTTCTTAAAGTAAAATATTTTTTTAAACCAGGAGGCACCGCCTCCTTTTCGCTGCGCTCGCCCACTCCCCGATGGGTGGAGCTACGCTCCACGCTCGCTGACTCTCGCTCTCCTCTAACAAATAACAGAAATTAACAAAGTATACACAAATAATCTAGGTAAACCGTAATTCATTAAATTTTTATTAGAAAAATTTACAAAAATTAACATCAAAGTACAATGTTAAAATATGTAAGAATTGTTTTACTTTAAAGCGTCAGTAAATACAATATTATGAATAAATTTCTTATCAGTTTTACACTGAAATCATATATCCTCTTTCGTTGTACACCGTAAAAGAGCACCATTATTTGCGCCAGCGTTTAGTACGCTTGGGGTTTGAGTGTTAGGTACAGGGACCTGTTACTCATGTAGAGAAAGCATCGCTCTACAACGACAACGACTCAATCGCGTCGAGGAGAGCGGACGGCACTGATTCGAGCTTATGTTTATTATAGTTACACGGCAGTGATCCGGGGGGTCGGCTCGGGGCGCGAGGGTAGCCCGCTGCCCACGACCCACCCGTAAAAGAGCTACACATGTAACTTATGTCAATCAATTGGAACAGAGACCACGCGATACCCATCAACCAATCAGAACACGAATAAAATTTCAAAAAAGTGTACGCGGGACTGATTATTAATAATAGAAAAATATTCTTTTTCTATAACTTTGTTTGCAGTTTCCGTACATTTAACGTTAATTTAATAACATATAAATTTTATATATATTTATTTTTGAATTTATTATCATGCTAATTTGAAACAAATTCGTGTTTTATTTTCCCTTTCAATGAACCTTTTTAGGAAGCATTTAATTTTTCTGACATGCATTTTTGAATCTATTTGTCACAATGTATATACACTCGTATACTATCCCATTTATTTCCACTTGTCTTCCGTTTAATACGCATTAATCATCATTTTTACTTAATGATATATTTATTTATGTTCATCTTTATCATTTGATTTTAATAGCCTATTTTCACTGCAGCATTCTTTAGTAATATATTTGTTCTTTTCATTAGATAATAGATATATGTGCCATCCTTCTCAACTGTATACTTTTACTCTACTATCGTATTACAATCACCTATTAAAACTGTTTTTATAAACAAATCTTTTATTCACAAAATTGTTTCTCTCTTAATTCGACTTTCATATTCTAATATAAACTATGTACTACACAAATCTAGATTTCTAAATGAATGTAAAATATTATATCAATAAAGTTTGTTTATTTGACTCAATTTTTATACGTAGTATTTTGTTCATTTTATAGGTCTTCTTGATGTTTAGTTTTTTGACTTTATAATATGTAAAATAATAACATAAATAAGACAGCATGAAAAAATAAATTATATGGAATTAATCCCAATGTTGATATATATATATATATATATATATATATATATATATATATATATATATATATATATATATATGTATATATATATATATATATATATATATGTATGTACGTATGTATATTTATTGCGTAATTAGGTAGTGAAAATTTACCCCAAATGGATTTATAAATCCTTCGGCAACTCTTATCTATTGTTCGTTGTATTCAGCATTTCTAATAACTACACGTGCATTCGCAACAATAATTTTTTAAAGAAATTCGATGTGTAATAATGCGTAAGAAATGAGTTGTAAAATAATTCATAGAAATGATTTTACGCTTCAGTTTTGTTTTAGTTGTCAAACGCTACATTTTTTTATCGATCACACATAATAAAGTCACTGAGAGATGGAATCCCTGACCCTAATATTGCTCAAATTGTGAATTTGCCCGTCAAGTGGCATGAAAACTTTCTGAGAGCCATTTTATGATACAGAGTTTACTGGCTTTATCTTGAGACTGATGGCTTTACACGTCGGCAAGGTTCTAGTCAGCGATGGACTACTTCCAAAAAGGTGACTTATATATCGTGTCAGTATCTCTTCGTAAACGTTACCAAAACATGATTGAAGTTAACAATATTTTGCGAGAGACTCGGCACGTGAACGAGAACGAGTTGAAGAAGCTTCCTTGATGACTCATAAGCCAACCATTGGGCTATAGCTCACCAGATTTCACTGAGGTGCCCGGTTATATTTCGCCCAATTGAACGTTGGAGTAGTGGAGCAATGCACTCGTCATTGTTGAGAGTAGGATGTGTTTAATTGTTGGGACGATCATAATCACATCTATAAAAGACCGGAAGAATGTTACGAGTAATGTGCCGTAGCAGAAACGGTTTACTATGGAAAGAGATCTGTAATGTTGTGTGCGGGGTGCTTATATGAAGTAAAAACAAGCCCACTCTATTTAAAACAGGTCTTTGACTGCTCAGCGGTATATCACGGAAATAATCGAAGAACATGTCGTCCTGTTCATGAGATTCATCGGTGAAAATTTTTTGCTATTTCAAGATAATACTCGCCTACATGTTACCTCTTCGGTATCATGTTATCTTCAGGAAGTTGACAGTTGGCAACTCACTCCAAGCAACATTTAGGAGCTAAAAACAGCAATTTTTGGAGAATAGAATGCTCAACCGCAAAAGTTCTTAATCTGACGTACACTGACAGAAAAAAGTATTGACACAGGTAAGGTTTTTAAATATTAATGCTTCTAATTTCGGTATCTGAAATTATGTTATCTAAAATACCTTCGTTTTACACATTTATATTTATTGTATTCTTGTTTATATACAAAAAAATCAATTTTAAACAAATAAATAAAAACAAGTGACACACAAACTGGTGTCAAGCTGTAGTCATAAGAGGAGAGGAGGGTAGAACTCATATTAAAATACATTACCCTTTCGTTTTGATCGCATTTTTATTCGTTTTTTTTTACTAACCCAAAAGAACGGTTTTTAGCAAAAGTTGATTTTTCTTGATTTTTTCAAAAAATTCAAAATCAATTTAAATGGCCCGGTTTTTTGGACGCAGTATATAATATATATATATATATATATATATATATATATATATATATATATATATATATATATATATATATATATATATATTATTAATTAGTCTATCATTTATTTAAAGGATAAAATTCGTGTTTATAAGTATTTTTAATCTCAAAATATATTTTTATTTTATTTTGTCTATTACAACAATGCTTTTATTTATATTCAACTTTTTAATGAATTGATTAAATGCTGTTATATTAGAAACCATTAAAATTATAGATTTAATTTTATTTTATATGAGAAAACAATTAATAATTTTTGATAGTTGTGCACATTTGACTCTCAAAATAAACTAACTTTATATAATATGAAATGTAAATAATATGAATTTTCTTTCAATACAACTACTTAAGATATTCAGTCAAATCAATCTATTCATCGCGAAAAATTTCATATAATTTTGTGAAACGAATTTCACTTTAATCCGTGATATAAAGTAGTCATCAATAAAAAATGACGTTCTTTTTAAAATTGAAACATATTTTACTTCTTATTCAGGAACTTATATTTACAGTGTAATCGATCTACCTAAAGCAGACATATATTTAGGCGTACAAACACGTACGTAAGTAATATTTTTGTGTCGATATTTTTACATAAAATATAAATACTTTTAAATAGAAATAATGCTGATTAATGTTTAATATAATTTACCTGTGCTTGAAACTATATTTTTAATATTTGCTATATTTTTTAGATATTTGTACAATAAGATTTTAATTGTTAATCATAATATATACTAAAATATGTCATTAATTTCCATCAGTTTTTTTCAAATATCCTTTACAATAAAACGTTTCTGTACAATATATATTAATCATCATTTTTATCCATCGTACTTGCTAAAGTCTTATTTTCTCGTTCCCGTGAGATTAAAAGTCAATTTATGTGTTTCATCGATCATTCTTTGTACCGGAAACAGTAAATGGAAATTGCTAGAGAAGAACAAACACATTTTTTTCGTCACGATTACTTTGATATTTTTAACCGAGTGATTTTAACGTTTCTCGCATTTCTTTAGAAGCCCCTAAGCGAATAATCGTTGATAATACGATAGGAGGTTATATTCCATGAAGACAAATTATTTACAGACAAGCATATAAAAAAGAAGTGTGATCCTGTTTAATCGAACTGGTTTTTTGTTACTGAAATAAACTCATTATCCTGTATAAGAAATTGCTTTAATACCGAGATTGATATACGGATATAATTTCCATTTGATGTGTATGTACACGGACTCAAACGTCATATATATATATATATATATATATATATATATATATATATATATATATATATATATATATATATAAATATATATATATATATATATATATATATATATATATATATATATATATATATATATATATATCAAAGTACAAGGATATTAAATAATAAAGGGATTTTCACGTAAGTTAATATGAATAATCTGAAATATATAGAAGATATGTTCCACATTATTATTTTCTTCCCTTGATTATTAAATTTAATTGCTTTTATAACTTTATAATGTTTAATAAAATAATTAACACTGTTGGTATATAACTAAAACTGTAAAATTTTCTAATTATTATTAATTCTATTTTATAAATATTTACTAAAAGATTAAACAATTCATTGCATTAGATTGGTAGGTAAAAAATGGCGGTTTTTGTTTTCTGAATTCCAACGCCATTTGTTCAATGAAAGTCTTATTTCATCGTCTTCATGTTAATATCATTTAAGTACATTATTCAAGCTGTATTTTGGTAACATCGTCTCTGAATTTACTATTAAGTTTGCTTCAGTTAGTCTATTGAATGTAAGATGGAAAAGAAAGTTTTTTTTTTTTTTTGGACAGTTTTAGGTTTTTGTCTGATATTGTTACCAATCTCGGTATTCTTGAGGCGAGTTGTCGAGCCTTGGGATTAAATCCCTTTTATCTAGACTTTAACTTGAATTTTTCAGCAATCTTGCTATTATCTGGTCCAAATCTTGAGTTTTTCGCTAGGAAAATTTTCAAAAAACCTAGTTGACCTGTCTCTACGAGTAGAGGTCACCCACCCCCTTCCCGTTGCATATATCTTGCAACTGTCACGAACGAAACAAACAAACGCCCGTACAACAATTAACGAATGTTGTATAACAATTAACTGACCGGGGTATGTATAACTTTTCTTCTTTAACTCTTGTATCTGTGGTTCTGCTCCTGCTCCCCTGCGAGGTGATGACTTCTTCATCGCGGGCTTCTAGCCGTTGCCGCCTCCAGGTGTCGGATGCAGGAACGTGCTCGGGCTGAGGTATATCCTGGGTCTGTATCTTCTGGTACAGCTCCTCGGTCTCAGCCAGGGTCTCTTAAAATTGGCTGCGTCCAGTTTATTTATTATAGTGTTCTCGTGCGGTTTCCTCTTGTAGAAGTTTTTGCTCATCCTGATTATGTATGCTTTGAGATATTCTATCTCGGCTTCTTCATGTAATTCAGCTGCGGGATAGTCATAATCTTTGTTTAACGCCATACGTAAAAATTTGTTCTGCTGTCGTTGCAGTATTTTCATATTCGTTCTCCTTGTTCTTCGCCAGATTGGAGCTGCATAGGTCATCATCGGTCTGATTACCGATGTGTACAACAATTTCTTGTTATCTGTACTCAGATGATTGTCCCTGGCCATCAGGCCGTTCAGTTTTGCAGCCACCGCTCTGGTCCTCTTCGTCACATTGTAGAGGTGTTCGTTGTATAATAGTTTTCTATCGAATTGGACCCCGAGGTATTTTACGGATTTCTTCCAATCAATGGGCGTTCCATTCATAATGATTCTATCTGGATTTGAGCTGTTGATCTTTCTATCAAAGGTGATTGCCTCTGTCTTGGCCACATTCACCTTCAGCTTCCATTTGTCGAAGTATTTCACCAGGCTGTCTAGTGGAAAAGAAACAAATAAGAGCATTTTTATATGAGTTCAAAACGGGTGGTAAAGCAGCAGCAACTGCCCGTAAACTAAACAATGCTTTTGATGTGGATACTGTTAAGGAACGTACGATACAATGATGGTTCCAAAAATTTCGTGCTGAAGGCGAAAGCCTCGAAGATGAAGAAGATCACGGGCGTCTTTCTTCAATTCACGACGACCAA
Organism: Acanthacorydalis orientalis; assembly: GCA_034766995.1. NCBI lineage: Eukaryota > Metazoa > Arthropoda > Insecta > Megaloptera > Corydalidae > Acanthacorydalis > Acanthacorydalis orientalis. Next base: position 3,472,631 of record CM068321.1, on the reverse strand, counting down.
CTGAAGGCGTTGGTTGAATCAGAACCACGCTTAAGAATTCGAGAGCTTGCATAAAAGTTAATCGTTAGTCACCCAACAGTTCTGGATCACTTAAAACAGCTAGTTGAGAGAAATGTATATAAATTGGAAGATCATAAACCCCAATTATTTTTCTTCCAACCTAATATTATTAATGAATGAAATTTAAAAAAATATGTGATAGTTTTAAGACCATAGAATACAAAAAAAAAATCAACGAAAAATAAATTATGTATATTTTATAAATTTTATGGTTACTTATCAAGAAATCAAAAATTTAAATTTGAAAGTCAAATATTATTTTAGTTTTAAATTTGTTGTAAGTATACATGTGATTAATAGAATTATACTAATTGACAACACTGTAAAACAATAGTATGAATTATACAAAAAAAAATCTTATTTAGTCACTAAATAAACTGGAGTTTTCTATATATAAATCTTTAGTTTGAACAATTGTTCATTATATATATATATATATATATATATATATATATATATAGAATCAAAGTTATCCACAAAAAACTGCAACACTGCACAAAATTATCTGTGATCTTTATAGTCATAATAACATGTATACTTAATGCACGTTGCGATATATCTGTGATAATAATTGAATATATAAACATAATGAATCTTAAAAAATATGTTTACTGTTTCATTCGGTTCATGTACAGGCTTATAATTGACAAATGTGCGAGAGCAGCGAGCAGAGGATGAAGCTCCCTAGTATACACACACACACACACACATATATATATATATATATATATATATATATATATATATATATATATATGTATATATATATGTTAATGTATATATATATATATGTATATATATATATATATATATATATATATATATATATATATATATATATATGAATATGTGTATGTCATGTTTGTGTAATTGTTCCCTTGTAACTGCATCTCTGAATTTAGCTTCTGTCAGAAACCTTTTATATTTTCTTCTAATTTAAGCAATAGTTTGTAATTTTTTTCTCGCATTTCCATTACATTGTCTGATATATTTACTCCATAAGATGTAAGTATTTTTTTAAACTTATTTTAATTTTTAACTTCCATCCAATTATTCCTGTTATTCCTTTCTTCGTACAATATATTTCATTTATTATTCACTCATTCCTTACTATGCTCTTATAGTTATATATAACAAGAAATAGAGTATGAATATATTAGCAACTTTTGTTTTTTCTTTCTATGATATGATATTTATTTCCTTTATTTTATATATATATATATATATATATATATATATATATATATATATATATATATATATTTATGTTTCTCTACCTTCTGTCAAGTCATTGATTTATCTGAGAATTCATAATCCATACTTCATTTCTCTTTCACACTTTCTCTCTCTCTACCTATCTATTTATCTACATCTATATCTATAATCTATAACTATAATCTTATCTATAATCTTATCTATAATCTATATCTATATCTATATCTATACTTATATCTGTAATCTATAATCTATATCTATAACTATATCTATATCTATAATCTATAACTATAATCTATATCTATCTATCTATATATATATATATCTTTATATATATATATGTATTTATATATATATGTATATATATATATATATATATATATTTGTATATATATATTTATATATATATATATATATATATATCGAATCTATATCTATAACTATATCTATATCTATAATCTATATCTACGAGTATATCTATGATCTATATCTACATCTATCTATTTATATCTATACTTATATCTTTAATCTATATCTATAATCTATATCTATATCTATTTCTATATCTATCTAACTATATCTATATATATATATATATATATTTCTATATATATATATATATATATATATATATATATATATATATATATATATAATTAAATTATTTTACGAACACAGTATTATTTGAAATTAAATTCGCGGTTTATAAATAAATGCTGAAGAACTTAAATTTGAATTTTAATCATACTAATAGATTATCTAATATAATATTCCAGTGTCGGTGATGTAATTTTATGTACTATATCATTATCAAAATGTATAAAATAAGGATTTCTGACATCAATTGATTCAAAATAAATTTTAAACAATGTTTTTTTATATAAGAGTTACAAATTAATAGTGTATCTGGATTCTTTTGAGGATTCTTATCCAATGGCAGCATAGCAGGTCAGACCGTATCGTATTGTAAATACATCTTTCACTGGGATATCATATCGCATCATAAAAGCCAGCGATCAAAGAAATATTTTTTTTTTGTTTTTAATTTATTACGTACAAACGAAAATACAAGTAGTAATATACACCTCTCTCTCTCTCTCTCTCTCTCTCTCTATATATATATATATATATATATATATATATATATATATATATATGCAAAAAGAACATTATTAGTTGTACATAAATGATAAAAAATGAATATTTAATAGAAAACTAAAAATGCGAAAACAGTGGAACAGGTCTGAAAATATATGGCGAATTCATCTACTCAAAACCGTTATCTTTTCTTAGATAACGAATTTATCATTTTTCCGACAGATGGAGCTTGATTATATAAAATAATTGAGATTATTTTGATAATTGAAATGTTTTCCATTTTTTTCGTATACATTGATTTTCTATAAGAAAGACACTAAATTAGCTTCCACACTTAATAATTTGATTATATATTCGTCATTTATACAGAATATATTACCAAAATTAAATTTGTCGTCCATCAAATTATATAGTATAGCTATGAATAAAAATCCTACCTACAGCACTGCGTTCGTAAAATATGAGTTTAAATATTGGTCTTATCACTTTAAATATTATGCCAAGTACGGAATATGATAAACAAATGTTCAAATATGTTTGTAGGTCTTTTTATTTAAGGTGTTTTAGTTTCATATATATCTCGATCAGTAAGTTTCAACATAAGTTACTATAAAATAAAGAACTACTTGATAAAATTATCTACTTAAAGCAAGTAAATAGGTAAATTACAAGGTATTAATTTTCGTTATTAATTTAAACCATTTCTATTATTTTATTTCAATATTAGGTTGTAATTTAATTTTCTCTCTGTTGGTAAATAATAATATATTTTTATGTCACACTTTTTCTGCGCATGTATGAAATGTAATATATTTTATGTGAATAAAAACCATGTCATGGTAACTCATAATTTAATCACCAATTCGGTCATTTTTGTAAATATCCCTTTTTTACATCAGAAAATTTATTAGACATTTATATTTTCATACCAGTTTTTTCTTTCCATTCGTATAATATAAAGATATCCGATTTGGTAGAATAGAAGTTACTTCTGATTGAAAACATTTTCGATTCAATGAATAATTCAACGGTTCGAAACGAGAAAGTCCCTATTTCTCCCCTTTTTATACATAAGCACACGCACACACAGATGTACATACAAAACACTCATTCGTAGTTTCTCCATCAGGTTTTCAGCACACATTCATATTCACTATTTAACATGATCTATTAATTCATACGATGACAATGACAGCTCTTAAATCACTATTTGTACCACTTTTGGTGCATAGTTGCATCGACAAATTCATTAGCACTCCAAAATATCATTTTTCAGTTGTTTTCAAACGTATATTGTTTAAACATTTATTCTTTTAGTGTAACATTATGCATATGTTTCGACAGTTTATATTAAAATTTATTACATTTTTATATTACTTTTTTTGTAGTTTAAAATTATTACTTTATATAATAATTTCTTCGGCATTTGGAGCATATATATATATATATGGACATATATATATATATATATATATATATAAATATATATATATATATATACATATATATATATATAGACATAGATATATATATATATATATATATATATATATATATATATATATATATATATATATATATATATGTATATGTATATGTACGTATAAGAAAATATTTTTTTAATCATTAGAATTGTACATTATTAAGAGTGTATATTAACCACTTTCAAGTGAAATAAGTAAGACTATAATTAAATACACTAAAAATTTAAATTATTCTATTTTCTTTTTTATAGTTAACAATCGGCAAATCGGTTGACTACAAGTCTTCGTTCCTCTTTTATTCTAAGTAGTATAGCATTTTAATGTTCCATTTATTATTTTATATATTTAAATTTTGACTTTCTCTATTGATCTTCATTTTCATCTGCCGTTTTAATATTCTATTTCTTGTACTTTTTAGTGCTTACTGCTTAATCTATAAGGAGTACATTGATAAATATGAAATCAATCGAATTTAAGTTTACACTTTGTCACTTTGGTTAAATGCACTGTAAGAAATGAATTAATACTTAACAGAAAGTAGTTTTACATTATGTAGCTTCCCAATAATTAATTGTGATTTATTTTATTATCCTAATATGTATTTTAATGGAAAGATTATCAACCTCGAAACAGCTCCAAAAGTTCAAATTTTACCGAATCTAAATTATATTTTATATCTATTCTCTGCATCTCAAATACTTTACGCCCACAATTTTTAGCCAACTAATAGTTAAGTTGGTTCTAAACCTCTGCGAGCACTATTTAAACCAGACTTACCCAACCCGTGGCGCCCCACATTGCATCCCAGGACGAGTATGAATGCGGCCTAACACAACACTGTAAACTTACATTAAACATTATGAGATTTTTTTCGATTTTTTCTCAAAGGTGAAAACTAACTTATCAATATAATGTTTCAAATCATAACAGCGTTCCAAATGAAACTAAAATTATGGCAATCTCAAAGTAAGGCAAACAATTATATGCATTTCGATACGTTAACTGAACACAATCTCTTGAACAGTGAAAAATATGCAGCCTTGCTTTTCGATTTGATACAGAAATTTAAAAACTGGTTTCAAAATTTCCGGAAAAATAATCAATATTTTATGGCATATTTGCAACTCTATTTTCAGTATACATGAACATGGTACATGCCAATTTTCAAATGGAATGCATAAAATTGTATTCTGACATTCAACTTAAAGAAAATTTGCATCATGTCTACAAGATTTTTATAAGACCTTTCTTCTCAAAGACAAATATCCCACGCTTCGCAGTCAGGTTTTATTCATGTCATCGCTTTTTGGCAGCATCTACATTTTTGAACAACTATTTTCAAGGATGAAGCACATGAAAAGTAAAACTTTATAGTTTTACTTTTCGAGTAAACAGCATCATCGGATGAACACCTTGGGAACTCACTGAGAATTGCAAATAATTCCATCAAATCAGACATTGAAACGCTAATTTCTCAAGAACAATGTCAAATATCCCAGTAGTCTTATATTTCTTTTACTTTTATAATAAAAAATATTAAAAAAAAATTAATGAAGTTTTATTACTTAGATATGTACATTTTCCATATCGATGATTGCAAACTTGTGACTATGCTATGTGACTATTGTGACTTGCTCGACTATTTTAAAATACCCTCCAAACGGGCGATGCATAATTAGGATTACTATATGCGAGGACCTTTTTTGGTGACGGATATCACGAAAATCATGCACGGAACTTTTTTTTTCTTCATGAGTTATCGTTTGTTTTAGTGTATTTTATGTGTAGCCCAAGACCATTCGTCTTCTTTGAAAGCGGTCCAGGGAGCCAAAAGATTGGAAACTTCTGATTTAAACGAAGTGTTAACTACTTAAAAGTGAATATTTGCCTATCTTTCTTTATTTTGCTTATATGTCCGTAAATAGCATGAAAAGTTATCACGTATAAACAAAGAAATATCTCTAATTAAATTATTGAAAATTAAGGATCCAGTCGCGAAAGAACAATGAGAAATATTTGTTTCGAATTCAGATGTCGGGAGGGGGGATTGATTTTTCTTCCCTGACACCAAATACCTAATGGACAATAAGGGTTCAGTCCAAATATGTCTTTTTCTTTATATGTATGTACGAGCACGACGGTTTTTATGGGAATACGGATTGAATAATAACCAGTTTTGTTAATTGTTGAATACTTTTATTCCTCACACACAACTGACTGTATTCATGCACGATACATTCGGTCGTACTCTGATGATATTCTCATATACACTGATTGTTGAATACCTTTTAGAATATTGTCTGTCGCGTTCTCAACGGTTTATTTAGAATTCAGAATTTCCAACTATCGGTCGACCGATCATCTACATATCCTTAACAATATTCTTATTATATTCCTGAATTCTATACCCAGAAAAATCCAAAAACATGGAGTACATTAATGATTCAAAATATATGTATTACAATATTATAAAAAAATAGAACTTTTCTCTCAATTATCTATGTTTTTATTTTGAATTATATTGTACAAACATACATGTACATATATATATATATATATATATATATATATATATATATATAAAATATATATATATATATATGTGTGTGTATGTGTATGTGTGTGTGAATGTTGTTTTTTGTAGTGCAAAATACCATAGTTTGATTTCAAATATAAAATATTTTTAACTTTTAATTAAGTTGCCATTAATTTATCAAGATCTTCATCGTCGGCAACGAATACGGAAGAAAGTAAATGAATTAGCGTTGATGAAACTCGGTTGTCGCAAAGCAGTCACATTTAATAGTTTGAATAAGGCAGCAATGAAACTTTATTATTTGATTGTAAATAAATATTTATATAGAGCTTTCCTTATTATCTGGAAATCTTAAGATCAATGTTGTTGTTTTCTGCTTTTTAAATGGAGAATTAAAAACATTTTTTTTATTTTAAATGATTTAATTAATATCGATAAAATTATAAAATATATATTTAATGAGTCATTTTTACGTTACTTAATATTGGATTAATGATCCGTACAAATAATAAACGTGTTCTCACTCTAAATTTTAATTGCATTTTCGAGTAATAAATTCTCGCTCTAATTGCTTCCTTTCATTTTCATTTTCTCCACTACCTACTTTAAATTTAACGAAAAGTGGTGTTGATTTCTTCATGTTCGACTTACTTTTTTTAAGGAGCAAACATTACAAGTTAAGTGTTTAAAATTCTAAGTTTTTTCAAATATACCTACAATGTCTACTCTCATGAAATAATGTTCTACGTTCCTTAAATTCTGTCGTTTATTATGTGTTGTGGTTCCATTTTAAATGAATTAAATAAAATGATATAACTTCATTTATTATAACTATGTTTAAATATTATTTTTTTTAGTACTTATAACATTTTTAAATTTTACTCTTACTTATATTTTTAAAGATAAACTTCAATCTGAATTCTGATAAAAAAATTACAAAATATTTTTATTACATAAGTGGAAATTATGTAAGATTTTTTTATAAAAATTATTTCAATTTTAAATATTTACTGCTATAAATTCATAAAAGTTGTAAATTTATAAAGGTTTTTTTAAAATTACTTATAAAAATAATTATGGTTTATTTTTTTAAAGCTAACAATAACTATTATACAGAAATTTATCTCCTACACTTGATTATCGTTTTATTTTAATTTTTCATTGTATATTACATTACGAAGTAATAAATATGTTTTTTATTTATTTTTATAAAGATCGATATAAAATATTGTACTTTATGTCAATTCGACAAGCAATTATTTCAAACTACAATTTCATCATTGGATACAATTTCCTTTTTTTTGATTAACTTGATAACAGAAAACATCTTTGAAAACAGTAACAAGAATTACACAAAAAATATTTATGAAAAGCGGCTCATACAGTTAATAAGTTTGATAGTTGAAATCATTTAGTCACCAGAGGTCTTTTTCCTCTGCTCCCGCTCTAGAAGAGAGTAAACGACAAAGCTTACTCTCATCTAATAAATAACAGAAAGTAACAAATTATATGCACAAATAATCTACATAAAATGTAAAAAAGTAAATTTTTGTTGGAGAAATTTATGAAACTAAACGAAAAAATACATTGTTAAAATGTGTAACAATTTTTTTACACAAAATCTTCAATGAATACAATACTTTGAATAAATTTCTTATTAGTTTTACATTGGAATTGTACACCATCTCTCGTTGTACACCGTGAGAAAACTACATGATATCAACCAACCAGAATAGAGACTCCGCAGTCTCCATCAGCCAATCAGAACACAAATAACAATTACGGAGTAATTTTTATTTATATTAGGCGGTTGAATTGAAAGCTGATAATTTTTGTGTTATTTGAGCATTTATTTCAATAAAAAAAATTGTGAATATATTAATCAAAGTATAAGCTTTCGGAACCTATGACTTTTTACCACTTTTTGATACAAAACGAATTCCGCGACGAAAGAATGATCTGTCTTTTGAGCCAATTCATTCATCAACCCTATTTTTGACTTCTTCGTTATTATGGAAATGTGTATCTTCCATAGCGTGTTGCATCGATCGCAATATATAGTAATCGCTTAGAGCCAGATTCAAAGAACGCAATGAGTGCGGAGAACCTCCCATTCGAGCTCTATTAGTGTTTGCTTCATAACTATATCAACATGGAGCCGAGCGTTGTCATGGAGAAGAATAACTTTTCGGCGATTTGATGCAATTGATGGTCGTTTTTGCATCAAATTATTATTCAATCACTCCATTTGTTGTCGATAATATTTGGAGGTGATTGTTTCCTTCGGTTTCAACAGCCCGTAATACACAATACCCTCCATATCCCACCAAATAGAGAACATTGCTTTGTGACCGTGGATGTTTCGCTTTTATGTCGAGGTTGGTGGTTGGCCGTGATTTCTTGAGTTTCGGGTTGTCGAAATAGATCCATTTTTCATTGCCGGTTATCAGGATATGCCATAAGAAACTCTTTTTTATGCCTCGCAACCAAAGAAATGGAGATGTTCAAACGATTAGCAATCGGATTTTCGGTCAATTTATGTGGCAGCCATCTCCCTTCTTTCTGGATCTTTCCCACGGTTTATAAACGTCGTGAAATGATTGATTTATCAAATTCGAGCTCTTCAGCCAATTCTTTGAGTCTTGAGCAGGGTGTTCTTCCAATAGAGCTAGCAGTTGTTTATCTTTAAACTTCTTCGATTGACCTGGTAATTGTTTGTTGTGAACTTTACAATCACCACTTTTGAATAGTCGAGACCAACATCTCTATACTGTATCCGATGGAGCGGATTCACTATAAGTTTTCGCCACAATAATTCTTCAGTTCATAACGACCAACTGAAGACGTTAGTTGAATCAAAACCACGCACAACAATTCGAGAGTTTGCACAAAAGTTATGCGTTAGTCACCCAATAGTTCTAAACCACTTAAAATAACTAGAAAAATCAAAGAAGGAAAAAATGTATAGGAAATTTAAGGTCATAAACCACAATTATTTTTCTACGAACCTAATACACACACACACACACACACATATATATATATACACATATATACACATATACATACACACAAACACACACACATATATATATATATATATATATATATATATATATATATATATTTATATATATATATATATACATATATATATATATATATATATATATATATATATATACCAAGGTGGTCCCAGAAGTACCCGACCCAACAAAGAAAACACAAAAATTTTGGAAAAAAATATATTTATTTTTCAACATAATCTCCTTTCAGCTCTATACACTTGTCCCAGCGATGTTCAATAAGTTGGATACCCTTTTTATAATAAGAACTGTCTTGCTCCTCAAAATACCCATTAACTGCCGACATCACTTCTTCATCGTTGGGAAATCCTTGACCACTGAGCCATTTTTTCAAGTTTGGGAACAGAAAATAATCTGAGGGGGCTAAATCTGGCGAATAGGGTGCATGAGGTAGCAATTCAATCTTTAATTCATTAATTTTGGCCATTGCAAGAACGGATTGGTGAGCTGGTGCATTGTCTTGATGAAACAATACTTTCTTCTTAGCAAAATGCGTCCGTTTTTGCTTGATTTCTTCGCTCAAACGTTGCAATAAGTTCGCATAATATTCGCCGTTGATAGTTTTTCCTTTTTCAAGATAGTCAATGAAAATTATCCCACGCGCATCCCAAAAAACCGACGCCATGACCTTGCCTGCAGATGAAACGGTCTTCGCCTTCTTTGGAGCCGGTTCTCCCTTTTCAGTCCATTGTTTTGATTGTTCTTTTGTCTCGGGCGTGAAGTGATGGACCCATGTTTCATCCATGGTTATGAAACGGCGAAAAATTCTGCTTTGTTGCTGTGAAACTTCGCTAAACTCTCAAATGAAACATCTTCACGACACTGTTTTTGCTCGAGTGTGAGCAAACGCGGCACCCATCTTGCACACAGCTTTCTCATGTCCAAATTTTCAGATAATATGCGATATACCGCACTTTTTGAAATGCCTACTATGTCTGCTAGCTCGCGCACTTTCAGTCGACGATCATCCAGTACCGCTTTGTGGATTTTCTTCACCATTTCTGGAGTCGTCACCTCATTTGGTCGACCACTGCGTTGTTCGTCTTGGCAGCTCGTACGGCCTCGTTTAAACTCTGCTACCCAATATTTCACTGTTGTAAACGAAGGAGCAGACTCACCCAAAGTGGAATCCAGTTCAGCTTTTATATTGGTTGGGCTGAGGCCTTTTAAATAAAAGTATTGTATCACGTAACGATGACCAATTTGCTCCATTTTCACAAATTCACTGAAAACATTCACTATTGATGGCTGCCAAACAAATACTAAACAACGAGGCGTCCTCAAACTTGAAACATATGCTTTATAGATTGTGTACTTTCTAATACAGTGATATTTTTCAAACAACTACCGCCATCTCTAGGTCAGGCCGGGTACTTCTGGGACCACCCTCGTATATTATTATATATAAGTATCCAGTTTTTTAGATTGGAATTCATTAAGTAACTCGTCTTTATTTAATAATTAATCAAATTTTCCATTATAAAGACTTGAGTATAGTAAAACATATTTCTGCTGTTTATTTACACATTATTTATGACTATATTGCTATTGTTTTTACGATACATAGTATCAGAACAGATGGAACAGACACACACACATAGGCACACACAGACACACACAGGCACACACAAACAGCATACACACACACAGACCCCCTCCACACAGACACACACACACACATATATATATATATATATATATATATATATATATATATATATAACAATAAGAGTATGTAATAAATATTCATCACAACGATATAATTGATCTTCCGTCTTTCATGAAAGCAGACAGCCAATGTGACGCAATTTCATGTCAGGCATTCTCCACATACAACACCACAACGTCTGACGTTTGCATAATAAGTGTGAATTGGATTTTGGAATGGTTTTCACACCCGTCCGATTATATATGGTCGGTGGAATGTATGATGTTACTAGAAGATTTATTATAAATAAAGTGTTTCCTATGGCTATTTCTCACACCTTGGCGTACACTTCCTTTCAGTTATTGACATATCCATTAACAAATGAATTATTTGCTTTTCAATTCTATATTAAGAATGAAACAATGACTGGTATAATACAGCTGAAATAGTAATTTTTTATAGTCAATTCAATAACTATTAAAAAAATAATTATTTTCTTATATATTTTATACATTTATATATTATATTTTATATTGACATTTATTGTAGTATCCATATTAACTATTAAACATTCGGTAAATATTTCAAACGAATATATTACTGATGCCCCATTAACAAAAATCGTAATAATATTACAATAAGTGTATAAATAAATTTTATAAAGTTGTGATAAAACTATTTTTAAAAAGTAATTCTAAGAAATCCACACTATTAGGGAGAATATTTGTATCTTTGTGGTTTAATAGCTTAAGGTGTATAAAAACAAATGAAAACCAAATATGATTGAAGTCATCTTTTTTTCAGGTAAAGATTTTATATTAATTATTACATATAAGATGAGTTAAGATTAAGTGCGTTATTTGTATATTTTAGACTTTTTTAAATTTACTGTGGCATAACTTTTGCTGAAGGAAAATTTTTAATATGGTTTCATCATATTTGATTCATTGTATATATATATATATATATGTGTGAGTGAGAGAGAGAGAGGGAGAGCGTATCTATGTATGCGTTAATACAAATGTCGTTTTTAACATTAATAACCTCGAAGCTATAATAATTAAATAATTTTTGCAATTCGCAAAATTGTTTTCGGAGTTATTTTTTAGAAGAATTACTGTCATATTTGATATCAAAATCAAACTTGCAGTTATTAAAAATCTCCGATGTCAAATTTGAAATATCGTTTATATTAAATAACATACTAGTCTAATTTTGAAGTCAAGATCGGTATAGCAGTCGAAGTCAGTGCTTGCGTCGAAGCCGAAGCCCACGGTTTTGCATACAGATCTGGCAACGACGGTCTTAAAATGGTCTCACTTGTAGATCAAACTTTTTAATAATAATCTCCGCCAACATGCGACGCTACCCGTAAAGAGATACTCTCCCACCTTCATCTTTCACAATATGGCGCGAGTTTTAAATATGTATTAACAAAGACAAAATTATTAAATATGTAAAAATGCACGACATTTATCATCTTTTAATATTCTGACAGTTTATTATTATTTAATACTTAACTTCCATGAACATTCGATTAGTAGAAAACGCTGTTATTAGACTTATGCTATTTTTACGAGAGCGATGACAAGTAAAGTATGGTTAGATAGAAGTGTATCCCTCTACGGGTGGTACCGCGTAGTGGCGGAAATTGTAATTAAAAAGATTGACCAACAAGCGATACCATTTTCGTCATTGAAATTGCTATTCGTTGCCAGACCTGTATATACGACCGTACCGAAACCCGAGTTCAATCGGTGTAGTAGAGTCAAAAATATTTTATTTACTCCACAGCTCTGTTTTAAAAATAAATAATTAGAGATTGGAGAATAGTTTTCAATTCTATCAAATGAAAAATTATCTTAATATCTTAATACTATCTAAAAGTTTAAGTTTAGTCACGTTACCAATTGTTTTCTGTGTTTACCCTTGATAATCTTTTTATTTTATATGTTATGCATTTCATAATTACACCTAATATATACATATATATATATATATATATATATATATATATATATATATTTATATATAAATATGTATGTATATTTATACAGTGTTGGACAAAACTTTATGGACACTGAGAACATATTTACATTTTTAAAAATTTCACAAAATAATTTGGCTGCTATAGAACGATTATCTATTAATGAACACAATAAAAAGACTTGTATCTACAACAATCTTCACATATGATAATTCGTGTTCTTATTTCCTAGAAATACCTACATTTTGTTTTAATTGTTAAAAGAGGTTAGTAACATGTATAGAGAAACTGATTGATTTTATATATATTTTAAAAATAATCTAATATTTGTGAAAAGAAAAATATTACTAAGGTGAGTAATAGATAGACAGATAGATTATGTTTGAGGGGGGAGGAAGCTATCTTGCCTCCCGGCACTTAGACTTGCGGTCCATTATGCCTACCCTCGGCTTGATCAAAACTACTCGGGAAGTCTCGATTCCTTCCAGAAGCCTATCAGCCTGCCCGAGTTTATAGATCCTAGTTCGGCCGCGGTGAGGAAAAACTCCACAAACCATCATCGCCTTAAATTGACCCATGCCGGACATTCCGCGAGGAGGTGAATGGGGGTCTCCTTGCCCCCACACCATCTACACTTCCCGTCCATCCTTCGGCCTTGTATATGTTCGTGGTGGCTTAGTCTCCCGTGTCCTGTGACAATCCGCACCAGGAGTCAGGAGAAGGAAGGTGAGTAATAACACTTCATAGAAAAATCGGGACTATATTATTAATTATTCGTTCCGGTTTAAAAATGGGCAAAGGAATAAAGAACTTTTCGACAGATGAGAGGAGAATTATTCTCCTCTAGGTTGTATAAAGAACCTATTCTAAATGAAGAGAAATCTAAATGAGAAATTGCTGAAATTGTTCAGAATTCTAAAAATATGGTGGAAAATGCTTTGAAACCAAAAGCATTTAGACAACCAAGATCTAAGAGGAAAACTAGTATACAAAGATACCGATGTATTTCGCGCTTATCGAAAAATGATTAACTGTAAAAGTTCCGTATTTGACCTAGAAAAACGTTAAAGATGGGATTAAATTCGATACGAAACATGAAGACTGAAAGAATGACAAAAAAATAAAAAAGTTATAATATTATATGGAGTGATGAAACTGAAGTTAATATATTTAGCTTATGCTAGATGGAAAACTATTTGTAAGAAGACCGCCAAAAAACCCACTGGACCCAAATATATTGAAAAAATATTAAAGCATTGCGGAGAGAATATGAAAGTATGGACGAGCTTTTCTTTTTACGGGCTAATATTTCATATGGACGAGAACATGGATGCTGAATATGATATAAATAATATACGAAAAGAAGTAATCCGCCCAAAATATGCCGCTTCGATGGATCTTTCAGCAGGATAATGACCCGAAGCATACCTCAAAATTGGTGAAATAGTTTCTATAAGAAAATAACATAACTGTATTGCAGTGACCAGCACAGTCTCCGGATTTAAATGTAATAGAAAACTTATGGAAAGATGTTGAGGAGGCTGTATCAAAAAAATCTGAAAAATAAGAATGAGTTATAGTTGGCTCTAAAAGAGAGGCGTGATAATCTATTCCATTAGAGCGTTGTCAGCATTTAATGAAATCAATGCCTTGGCGTCAGGAAGATATTAAAAATAGAGGATACGCGACAAAACATTGAAAAAGTATGTTATTAAAGAAAATAGTTAAAAAGTAGATTTGTATGTTTTATTTATATAGAAAACTATTTCTGTATATAGGGACAATTACTAAATTGTCCCTAGAAATATGTCCATGGTATTTTACAATCTTTTACAAAAATCTCAAATAGAAATACATTTTTTTAAAACATTAGATATATATTTAATAAAATTTAAGTAAAATTAGCATTTATAAAACATTATATGAATCAATTTACTCTCTAGTTAGTTCTTATTCATTTTCCAAACATTTACCAAATGAACCTTACAATATGTCCAACACTATATATATATATATATATATATATATAGTACGTCTCTTGTATCAAAAAGTTTTTATATATTTTTGCGGATAATGAATTTTAAAATTATACATTCCATTTTTTATATGAAACATTTAAATAAATTGAAACGTAAATGATGTACAGTATAATTTGAAGACTGGGTATTTTATATTAACCTATTAATACATAGAAATATTTTTAAAAAAAATTACTGTTCTTATCATGAATAGATTTTCTATATTAAATGAGATTTTTAGTTTATGAAAATGGATACATGATATTTCGATATTCATACAAAATACAGTGATACAAAATATATCTTTGAAAAACGCTTTCCGTATTTTTTAAGTAAATTTTTTTTCACAGTGTAAAATTTATTTATGACTTTTAATTCAAAAAAATTCAAAAATTTTATTAAACAATAATAATAGGATAATTTAAACGGTAAAGAAATATAAAAAAAATAAAAATTGAAAATTGAAAATAAATAAAATTAGATATATAAATCACTTCAAATAACCATTCATGCTATCTATTAATAAAATCTGAACAAAGGGAATGAAAAAAAAATTAAATTGGTGTGCTTTGAAATAACTTTTTTTTGAAAATTATATGCTCAAATAATATCAATTCGATTACCAAAGTTATATTCTCTTCCGTCCTAATGAATAAATCGAGATATAAATCAATGTACGTAACAAAACCTTTTTAGTAAAAAACAGTTCAAACGTCTATCTATTATAATACAGTTCGCATGTGCTTTGTGATCTGCGTTTGACATAGTAGAAACCTACAAGTAACAACAATAGTTCGACAATTTATATATGTATATATATATATATATATATATATATATATATATATATATATATATAATCTTATAAATCGATGTCATTGTCTAGTCAATGAGTTATTCTGTGGTTTTCCTTCCTTGACATCTCTCTTTTAAAGACTCTTTCTATGCTTTGCTGATTATAAAAAAGTGTAGCCAGTAATTGGTTTAGTTAGATAATTAACTTTAATATTTCTCGTGCTATAATTGGGATTATGTGCCCTACTTTTGTTATTTAATAATATATTAATTATTCTACTAAGATTTCTAAGATCTGTTTAACTGCGGAAAAGTTTAAATTAACAATAACCTTTCGAACGTATATTACTGACATAGAAATTTGTCAAGCCCATTGGTTACCTTGACTCATATTCGAAGTAATCATTCTATATTGAAAATCGTTTGAAATCATATCCAAGAACTCCACTCCAATTATATATATATATATATATATCAACATCATCATCAGCCCCTGTCAATCCACTGCTGGATAAAGGCCTCTTCCATGATTTTCCATTTTGTTCGATTCAGTGCCTCTCTCTTCCACAGTTTTTCAAGAAAGTTATTAATATCCTTATCCCATCTGTTCATTGGTCTCTTTCTCGGTCTTTTCATATTCCTTGGTTTCCAGTCAATAATTTCTCTTGTCCATCGATTGTCTTCTCTTCTTGCGATATGTCCTGCCCATTTCCATTTCAGACTCTTTACTCTTCTTATTATATCTGTGACTCCTGTTTGTTTTCGTATCCATTCTATTCTCTTTCTATCTCTTCTCGTTATTCCCAACATGCATCGTTCCATACTTCGTTCTATTGTTTGGAGTCTTTGAACTATTTTGTCGTTAAGCACCCATGTTTCGCTGCCGTAGGTGAGGACCGGTAGTATACACTGATCGAATACTTTTTTCTTTAAACAGAGTGGGATTGTTGATTTATATATCGAGGCGTTTCGTCCAAAAGAGCTCCATCCCATTTTTATTCTCCTATTTACTTCTTCAGTGAATGATCCATCTCTGTCGATAAGTTGGCCTAGATAGACATATTTCGTGACTTCTTCTATTTCCGTTCCTTTTATTTCAATTTTCTTCGGACAAACAAACGCATTGAACAATACTTTTGTCTTTGTATGATTCATGTTGAGGCCGATTTTTTGACTGGCATCGTTTAGTTCTTCTATCCTCTTTTGCAACTCCTCCGGGGTATTTGCGAAAATAACTATATCATCGGCAAACCGGAGATGGCTTAATCTTTCGCCCTTTATCTCGATTCCTTTGTCCTCCCATTCGAGCGATTAGAATACTTCTTCCAAGGCCGCAGTAAACAATTTCGGAGAAATTGCATCTCCCTGTCTTACACATTTCTCGATTTTTATCTTTCTTGTTTCTTCATGTAGCTTCACCGACATCGTTGCTTTTTTACAGATGTTGTCTAGCAGGTCGATATATGTGCCCTCTGTGCCCTGGTTCTTCAATGCAGATATTACCGACAGGGTGGTGATGGAGTCGAAAGCCTTCTCGTAGTCTATAAATACAAGACATACTGGTATTTGGTATTCATTTGACCGGCTTATTACTTCTCTCACTACTTGAATATGATCCATTGTACTAAATCTGGTTCTAAATCCTGCTTGTTCCCTTTGTTGGGCGAAATCTAGTTGCACTTGTAGACGTTTCGAAATTATTTTTGTAAAGATCTTATATATTGTAGGTAGTAAACTAATCGGCCGATAATTTTTCAAATCTTCTTTATCTCCTTTCTTGTGTAGAGAATTACGGTGGCTTCATTCCATTTATCTGGGATAGTTCTTTTTTGTACACAAGCAGTGAATATATCAGCGAGAACTTTTCCTGTTTTTTCTCCTACTAACTTGAAAATTTCTGCTATTAACCCATCATTTCCGGCTGCTCTTCCATTTTTCATATTCTTTATTGCATATGTAACCTCTTCCGGTAGCACGGGTGGGACACTTTGGTTTGTATGTTTTCTATTCTATATATATATATATATATATATATATATATATATATATATATATATATATATTATATATATATATATATATATATTTATAAATATAATATATATATATATATATTAAAATATATGCGGTTGACAAAAAAATAATTTTCAAACAATTAACTGTCAATTTTAAGTTTATAAGTCTTAATTGGTAAGTACAGTTACAACTTTTTTAAATGTAATGTATATATGAATATTTTTATAAACAAATAATAGTTGAATAAATTATAGAGTGCATATACAAGTTATTTATTTAAAAGAGAATGGAAGAAAGTATAAACATTCAAAGAAATGTGAATTGTCCATTTCATTATTCAGCATATAAATTTTTCAGATAGACAATATTTTATAAATATTGTAATGTATTGAGGAAGATATATTTGATTTTATCTGTCTTATATACAATAACTATTTTTTTTAATAAATTTCAGATTGGGTTGATTAATTATTCACAAATATAACATTTCGTTTTACCATATTCGATTTCCTTTTTCTCCACCTAAATATTATAAAACTATAGAAGAAATTATTTACATTTCTCTTAAGGGTTTGTTAGACTATTTTGGAGTAAAAGTATCATTAAAGTATTTATTACGTCTACGAGATCAGACAATTAAGTAATGCGACCGATTTTTTTTCTCGGCCTGTGGTAACACTGCGAACCTGTAACTCCGCCACCGTAATAGCAGATCCCCACTCTCTCGATTGAGACCTTGACCACCCACGTACCATCATTTCTTCGCCAGCTGTTTAGTGTTTTGTAACAACGCGCGAGTAGTGCATGTCACGAAAATGGAACAGAGAAATTGCTCAAGATTGTCTCGAGCAGGTTGAAAGTGATCCTACTCTTCTCGATCGAGTTATTACTGGTGATGAAAGTTGGTTCTTTCAATATGACCCCGGAACCAGACGACAAAGACAACAGTGGCTGTCCCCTAGAGCACCAAGGCCAAAGAAGGCGAGAATGAGCAAGTCCAAAGTGAAAACCATGTTGATTTGCTTCTTCGACAGCAAAGGGGTGGTTCACAAAGAGTTCGTACCACCTGGACAAACCGTAAATCAAGTATTCTACCGCAATGTGCTCGAAAAATTACGAAAAAGGGTGCTCAGAGTGCGTCCAGAGATCGCGAAGACTTGGGTTCTGCATCACGACAATGCTCCCTGTCACAGTGCGTTCAGTGTCTCTCAGTTTTTGGCGTCTAAAGGCATCGCAACGTTACCACAACCGCCCTATTCACCGGACATGTCACCCTCGTATGTTGATCTCCAATAACGCACAATTAATAATAATCACTTCGTGCATAGTTTATTACAAATTATTGTTTTACTTTTTTTTAATCAAAAGTTAATCTGATCCTCATTTAAAAAATAATAATTAATCAATAGCAATGCATTTATACTTTTTTAGTTTATTACGGAAATTTGTTATATGCGCTGATGGCATTGTAGACACGTCTGAAATAGTAATGATTCATAACTGAAGTAGTTATTAATTATTCATAGATTAGATCTTCATTTTTTATCATATTATTTTAAAAATGTAATAATCCTTTGTAGACTAACGATGTGACATATATATATATATATGTATATATATATATATATATATATATATATACTATTAAATTGTTCTATCAGACCTAGAATGAATTTTCCTTATGAGATACCTGAAGATTTCCTTATTATATACCGATAAATAAAACGCTTTTTCATCTATGTAAGCTAATTTAAACTATACATTAATTTCAATTTTTTGTGTGTAATCGTATTTTGTACACATTTTTAACTTGTAATTTATTCTATATTATTTACAAACTATTTTCATTATATCTTTATGTGATATAAGCAGTTGCGTATTTGTCAACAATTTTTATTTTATTTATGAAATGATGTATATATATAATTACATATCTACATGTACGTATATTTTTCTACCTTGATTCATTTCACAATCAATTTGATAATAAAAATATTATATCAAAAACTGTATTTTGAACAAAAGTCAATTAAATATTAAATGTATAAACGGAATTATGTGCTGCACAAATATTATAAATATTATTAAAATATTATGGAAAAATCAGTATTAAATTCAATGGGTAACCTTTCAAAAATTGTTAACCTATATCGTTTATAAAAAATCATATGTAATAGTGAATTTGTTAGTTACTATTAATTAATTTTATACATACATAATTAGATATTTAATAATAGTTCGATTAAAAAAAAAAAAACAGTAAAAATCCGACTAAAAGTTATAATACTGGTTTTGTTCAGACACGTTTCAAACAAATTATATACTTACTAACTTTATGTATAGCTCACTCAATTTAGTGAGATCAGATATAGAGAGTTCATGGCTGGGTTTGAGGGCAAATGTTGATATTAAGGGGGCCCGGTGGTCTAGAATTTCCGAAAAATCGATTTTTTTTTCGAAAGTATAGTATCTTAAAAATATACTGTTAAAATTTGATGACGAAATTCAGAGTATTTCAGGATCTACAGCCCATTAGAAGGTCAGGTAGGTAGAAGAATAATATCTTGAGAATATACTTGCTTGAAACTTTAAACGCGTTTATCTCGAAACTACTTTTTTTCGTCTTACGGGGGCCAGAAAAAAAAAACTACTTGACCGATTTGTCTGAAATTTTAATATGTTATTCTGAATAGTTCTAGCTCTCGCTGGAAGTAAAATTAATAGTTTCTATAAAATATTTATATTTTTTTTATTAACAAAACATTCAATAATACTGGTCGTTTTCAAACTTGTACTTTTGACTACGCGCCATTTTGTCAAATTTTTTTTTTTTTATTCTACTTCCTGCGATAGCTATACTTATACTAATTAAAAATTCGTCAATTGTTTTATTTCAGATCATAGGGAGAGATAAATCATTATTCACCACGCAATTCCATTTTTTTAGAGAGGGAGACTTCAGCATCATTTTTCTAATTTAAAAAAATTTTTTTTTTTTTGTCTTTATTTTCATTTTTGTGTAGTTTATTAGTAATAAAATAAGTGTAAAAAAAATTGAAAGCATTATTCATTACCCTCATATAGAAAAAATTTTTTTAAAATAGCTTAAATTTTAGGCCGCTAGACCACCGGGTCCGGTTAATATTGATTTGTGTATAGAAGTATTTTAATTCAAACATTCAATTTTATAACGAAATCATTTGATCGATATTCCGAGAAAACTTGGTCTTATCTAATAGCTTTGTTTTTTACCTAATTAGTGGTGGAAATAGAAATATGTTTCTTGAAAAATATGTTTTACACATTTTACAAGAATTCTTTCATTATAATTAAGACATTATATTTTCTGTATACTACTTCAAACAAAAGTATTATATTGTAAATTATATGATATTTAATTAATAACATTTGAATAAATTTAAATATAGACAGTTGTCATTTGTATTAAGTCATCTAAATAGTAAAACAATAGTCATTAACGAGTTCCGATCTATGGAATTAACGACAATCAACTCACATAAATACCCATATCGTTATTATGTTTTACTAAATGATGACGAAACACAACTACTACAGTAGTGTAATGTTCGGTTAAAGAGACAGAACGTAGCCTTCCACCAAATAGTATGTTATCTATGCTTCTACTTTGCTATCCGACAATGCTTGAATTGTATTTTCACTAATGACGGAAAGACCACTCATCAGGGCACTATTTTCCTATGAACATTATGAACTTACAAAAGATATAACATTTAGAGTTATACCTAATTTGTGATTCAATGTGATCGTTGATAACATACAATCGTAACTATTTTTAATAAGAGTTCAACAATTATTATTATTATTATATGTGTATATATATATGTGTATATATATATATATATGTATGTATATATATATATATGTATGTATATATATATATATATATATATATATATATATATGTATGAATATATATATATATATATATATATATATATATATATATATACATATATATATATATATATATATATATATATATGTATATATATATATATAGGATAACTTTGTTTAACGCTACTGCAAATGCTGCAATGCTGTGTTAATATAGCGCTTCTTAACACTAGAACTACCAAGAGCGTCATTTTGACGATTTTCAAATTTCGTGCTTAAAAATTTCGATATAATTTATATATTGTTCTAGAATTTTATGACGACTTTTAATGAAATATAAGAACAATTAAATATCCCTATTCAATTTCCACTCAGCTACTTTAACTTCCATAATTAGTATGACCTATACCTATTTATACCAAAATCCGTCAAATTGACGACATTAGCAATCTCAAAATTTATAATAATTTGGCTAAATAAATTTATAATAAATGGCTTTCCGTACTTAGGCAAAGATCAACTTAGACTATCAGGAGTACCTTTGAGTGAATTTGTAGTTTTTAATCTTGTAAAAAACTATGTAAATTGTGGAAGAAATATAACAACAGATAACTTTTTTACAAGTATAGAACTCGCAAAGAAGCTACTGGCCAAAAAAACAAGTCTTGTTGGAACTATGCGAGCAAATAAGAGAGAATTGCCGAAAATAGCTAAAGATAGAAAAGATAACATGGCTGTTTTCTCCACAAAGCTCTACAAATCCAATGATATTGTTCTAACGATTTACAAAAGTAAGCCTCGCAAAAAAGTACTACTTCTTAGCTCTAAACACAAATCTGTAAAAATTGCTTCTAATCGAAAACAAATTCCTGAAACTGTATCGTTTTACAATGAGACTATGTTTGGAGTAGATATAGTTGAGGAAATGGCCCGCAAATACAGTGTAAAAGCAGGGACACGTAGATGGCCTTTACAGGTATTTTATAATATTTTGGACTTGGCATCAATCAATGCGTGGATTTTATATAAAGAGACTTGCGATAAAAATATAACAAGAAAACAATTTTTGTTTCAATTATCCGAAGAACTCTCCAGTGCATATAGTTGCTGCAGAAAAGAAGCCTCCTCCCAAAAACAAGAACGGAAAGCAATGGATTGTACTCCAGAAAATTAAAAAAAAAATCCTTATGAATGCAAATCTTGCCAAATTCGATTGTGCAATAGAAACAAAGCGGTTTATACCTGCAATGCATGCAACAAATATGTTTGTGGCACGTGTTCATCACAGATAACATGTATTTGTAAAATATGTAATTCACAGTTATTCCATACATATCAAATGTGCTATAATACAAATGCAAATAGAAAGTGTTTTTGTTTGTTTTTTTTTGTATTAGTAATTAATGAATTATTATATTAAGTGTTGTTTTTGTTAAATTATATTATTTTATTTACATAAACTAAGTGAAAAGTTAAAATGAAAGCCATGATCAAAAATACGTCAATTTGACGAGTGCGGTAAAACTAGGTATATATTTAACATCGGTAGTTCTAGTGTTAACTACAAGTCTTATATATTAATGCATTGACACGAATATTATTTTGCATTTTTTAAATTATATACTCAATTACATTATAATCGGAATACTCAAGAAAAGTACAATGAAAATTAAAAAATACATCTGTTGCTTTAGCGTCTTATAAAAAACTAATAAAATTTTCTTGCGGAATGTATGTTTAGTTTTTAAACGGTTTTATCTTTCAGTTATTATCAGTAAACGTGAACTGCCTTAACCCAACGTTTATCCTCGTCTAGCACTTGATTAATTATCAATTTAATTAACGTCGAATTCCTGTTTCGTTTCCTGTTTTTCTTGTTTTTGATAAAATTGTTGTTTTTACCAAGTTGTATCATTTTTATCAAACAACTAGCCTGTGTTATACACTTACCCATATTATCTTTTTAATTTGACTCTTTTAGTGGAAATATCATTTTCTTTCTATAAAATTGCTGAGACGATGTCTCACTAACAGTTGATAAGCACTTTCTTGGTAGTTTTATTCTAAAATGTCGTCAACACAAATTGAATGTTAAAAACGTTCCAATCCTATTCTTTATATCGTAGTGTTGTATTCTTATTATATAACTGTAGTCAACGATCATTTACAAAACGAAATTTGTTCATTCCCCTTCGGTGTAGTTGTGTAGTTTGATTTTTTTTTGTTTTTCAACGCAATAATTTTTAATTCATTTTGTCGTGAAAGCTATTCTACATTCCTTTAAGATATGATCTATAATGAAATATAAATGAATATTCGTAAAAATTGTTAATTTGTTATAATACTAGCAAGAGCGCAACACATAGCAATGGACTTACATAATTGTCCTCTTCGAATTAATTTTATTGCTTTATTAGTGATATACTCAATTATAATCATTTTCAACTCTTAAACTATACATTGTGATAGCTATATGACTCTCAATATCAAATTTTCTCAGATGTTTTAATAAGTAAAATTGAGCATAGTATTAAATAATTCAGTAATAAATTTACTATTAGCCAAAAACAATTTTATTCCATTAATACATTTACAGAATTTGAAAAATAAAATGCATTATAATTAAAATTATATGCTCACTTTTTAACATATGTGCTCATATATCATCTATTATTTAAGGGGACCCGGTGGTCTAGCGGCCTAAAATTTAAGCTATTTTAAAAAATTTTTTTCTATATGAGGGTAATGAATAATGCTTTCAAATTTTTTTACACTTATTTTATTACTAATAAACTACACAAAAATGAAAATAAAGACAAAAAAAAAATTTTTTTTAAATTAGAAAAATGATGCTGAAGTCTCCCTCTCTAAAAAAATGGAATTGCGTGGTGAATGATGATTTATCTCTCCCTCTGATCTGAAATAAAACAATTGACGAATTTTTAATTAGTATAAGTATAGCTATCGCAGGAAGTAGAATAAAAAAAAAAAAAATTTGACAAAATGGCGCGTAGTCAAAAGTACAAGTTTGAAAACGACCAGTATTTTTGAATGTTTTGTTAATAAAAAAAATATAAATATTTTACAGAAACTATTAGTTTTACTTCCAGCGAGAGCTAGAACTATTCAGAATAACATATTAAAATTTCAGACAAATCAGTCAAGTAGTTTTTTTTTTCTGGCCCCCGCAAGACGAAAAAAAGTAGTTTCGAGATAAACGCGTTTAAAGTTTCAAGCAAGTATATTCTCAAGAAACTGACCTGACCTTCTAATGGGCTGTAGATCCTGAAATACTCTGAATTTCGTCATCAAATTTTAACAGTATATTTTTAAGATACTATACGTTCGAAAAAAAAATCGATTTTTCGAAAATTCTAGACCACCGGGTCCCCTTAATTTTAGTTGTAGAATTAAACTCAAATCATTATATTACTTGAATTGTTAAAAATGTTTGAAATGTCTAGCATTAAATGTGTACTGGAAGCCAAGAAAATGTAATTTTTCTAAAAATTCTTACTTCTCGATTCAATATTTCTTTTATTTAAACATTATTCTTTTCATTGGATACAACTTTACAATATAGATTTTTCAATGTTGATGATCGAATTCTAAAATAGTTTAGTAATCTAATGGACATTTTCGTGAGATTTAATTCCGGTTTAATCATATTAAATTTCTTACATTCTTATTAAATTAGATTTTCGATTTAGTATAAGAAGGTATAGACATTCAAGACGAAATTCTAATTGTGTGTAGAAATAAGAAAATACCTTATAACGTTAAATATTTAATACTTTCTTCAGCTGATTAGAGTAAAAATAATGGAATGTTACAAATGGATTCCATATTAAATTTATTAGATGTACATATGAGAGCATAATAATTATAACACTTCTCTTCGTTTGTTAGAATTAATCAAATGTATATTAACCATGTCATCGATTCTTGATTTGAAATAGATAACTTTACTTTCTATCTAGAATTAAAGTAAACTAATAATTATTATTATTATATATATATATATATATATATATATATATATATATTATGTGTACAAATTAATTCGGTGCTATTTTTATAGAAAATTGATGTTTATTTATGAAAAAATTGAATACATATCAATTCAAAATGGCAACTTTGAGTCGATGAAATTGGCAATATATTTTCAGACCTCTTCTATGGTCTAAAATGGGTATCAGCATCGTCTGCATTAGCCGGACAATGCTGGAGCGACTGGAACATGAGATATTGAGATATCTAAGAGTTGATGATGAGATATCTAAGCGTTGTGTTAGTGAAAATTAACATGCCTAGTTCCCTAGCCAGTGACTGGTCTTTTTCTTTCTAATTCGTCACTCAAACGAATGAGCTTGGCAACGCTCCGAATTTGCAATCTGACTAGTTTGCAGTCGAACAACTCATAATACACCAAATTCTTAATTTCCCATCAAATGCACATTTACACTTTTTGGCGTGAATATTTGGTTTCGGAGTTGATATCGATGTATAAAATTCAGTTCATTTTCGGTTACGATTTTATTTTATGCAAAAAATCATTCTCATTTTAATTTGTGAGCGAGGACAGCTGTTTTTTTGTTTTCCAGGCTTAGCTCTTGTGAAATCCATCGGTCTAGCTTTTGAATTTTCCCCAGCCAATGAAGACGATAGGAAATTTCTTGCTGGATAACAGCGAGTTGTTGAACGATTTCCTACTTAATCTGAGTAGAGATTTCAATTAATATCTTTTTAAACTCCTCGTTTTCCATTTTTTTCAGTGATACGGGACGTTTTTAATCTGAATTTCCAAAATCACCACTTGGAAATTTATAAAAGCATTTTTACATATTTTATTCGTCACAACAACTTCCTCCAAAGATGAACAAATCATTTAGATGGCTTCGGGCGCATTTTTTTCAATTGGAATGCAAAAAGTATGCAATGATTAATTCAATACATACCTGATTAAATATTTAATAACGCTTCGATTGAAAAAAGAGGTTATGTCATTTGCTGATCCAATATAGTGTTTTTAAATATTAAGGTTGGCACTTCATAATCACAAAACCACGAAAAAATATTTTAATTTAAAACACACTGATTCAATTTAATATATATATATATATATATATATATATATATATATATATATATATATATATATGTATATATCCCAGAAAGAGACCAATGAACAGATGGGATAAGGATATTAAAAACTTTCTTGGAAAAGTGTGGAAAAGTGTGGAAAAGAGAGGCACTGAATCGAACAAAATGGAAAATCGTGGAAGAGGCCTTTATCCAGCAGTTGATTAACAGGGGCTGATGATGATGATGATGATATGTATATATATATATATATATATATATATATATATATATATATACCTAATTAAGAAGATACATTCATTTTATGTCTTTACAAAGGTGAATGATCTTTCACTTTTCAGTAAAGCGGAAATATTTTCTTGGTGAAAAAATTGTTATTAATAAAACGTGGCTTTTAAGAATTGGTGCCTGAGTAAATCAACACGATGTTTCTTTAATGTATGACCAAGAAAAAATCATTTAATGATATTTGTTGTAAGTATGCAGTAAATATTTATATTTTTCTGTAAATTAATTGAAGAGAAATTCACCAATTTCTGGCATTTTTTTATTACTATACGAAATGATCGTCGATAATTCCTTATTATTGATTTCTAAAAAAAATTACACATTAATATTATTTCAGAAGTACTTAGTATAATTAAAAATATACAACATACAAGTTTGCTAACGAACTTCATTCGTTAGTAGCTTCATTCATAGTTTCATTCGTTAGTAGCTTTTGTAACGAAGAAGGAATAATAGTAAACAATTTTACTCGAAGATATGTGTACAATGTAATCCTTTAATCTGCTTTATATCAAAATCCAGTTTTAACTATTTATAGAACAATTCGCATTGATACTAAAAAGAGGACTGATATGGAACTTATTCGCACAAAAACAAAGACACATAGCAAGACAAAGATATACAGAACTTTTCATTTCCTACCAAACTAAATCTTTGAACGGAAAGGCATTTCTCCTACCTTTTATCATATTTCCAAGAATAATTTGATTTCAATAGATTTTTACTCTATATTATTCATTAATATAGAGTAAAGACAGACACCGTAATATTATTCATCAATATTGTTTCGCTTACTGTTTAGGTATCAATGAAACTAATAGTAGGAATTAAATTAATCGTTTAATATTTAAGCAATGTTGATAAATTTAGATTACCTTCGAATTTTATACTATAGTATACTGTAGCATAATTATAGTAAAAATTAGACATAATAACTCACATTTTTCCACACACCCCAATAATATTTTTTTTCAAACGTTTCAAAATTTTCTTATTTTCAATTTAGATTTTGTCCTATATACATTTTGATTCTTGTTATCTTCATAGAATAAAACCGCATAAAAATGAAATGTTTCATCCGAGTAAAGATTATTATGATATTCAAAGAATTCTTGACGTCGTTTTCTATAAATTGTAGGTTAAAAATATCGAAAAAAGTACTAGTAATTCATAAAGAATTTTTGACTTGCATTTATTATGAAACTACGATATAGTAAGAGGAAAGGGATAACTTTCCAACACTTATTAAATATAACCTTTAATGCTAAACTTCTTTTGCATTCTTTAGATGTGTAAATGTATTAATAAACGAAACATAACGTACTAGTTACGCGGAATTTAATGTCAGTGAACATATATATTTTACCAAAATGTAATACTGACATTGTAGCTAAAATGATTTTCGCAAATGAATTCTTTTTTCACTCCACCAGTTCACAACACAATTTTTTTTGCTCAAATAGAATCAAGAAAACGCTCATCATTTTTTATTTTCACATATGAACAATTTGATAATGATGTTATCATTTTCAGAATGCCGAGGTACATACATTTTTGATATATTTTGTAGGTTTGTAATTACAATTACTCAGTCATTTTTATGAAATTTATTTTCTTCAAATTTACTGTATTTGCAAAGCAGAACTACAAGTAGCATCAGTATTTAAAATTAATACATTGTGTTAACTGACTGAAAACTCAATATTCGTAAGTAAGATGGATATTTTATGAAAATGTTCAATCAGAATCTGTATTAAGAAGTTAATGTAGTATAATCTTCTGGAATTTCATTTTATACCTAGAATCATTATGAACACGAATATTTCTCCATGTGATAACAATATACATACATACATATATACATATATATATATATATATATATATATATATAAGTTCTCGCTGATATATTCACTGCTTGTATACAAAAAAGAAATATCCCGGATAAATGGAACGAAGCCACCGTAATTCTTCTACACAAGAAAGGAGATAAAGAAGATTTGAAAAATTATCGGCCGATTAGTTTACTACCTACGATATATAAGATCTTTACAAAAATAATTTTGAAACGTCTACAAGTGCAACTAGATTTCGCCCAACCAAGAGAACAAGCAGGATTTAAAACCGGATTTAGTACAATGGATCATATACAAGTAGTGAGAGAAGTAATAAGCCGGTCAAATGAATACCAAATCCCAGTATGTCTTGGATTTATAGACTACGAGAAGGCTTTCGACTCCATCACCACCCTGTCGGTAATATCTGCATTGAAGAACCAGGGCATAGAGGGCACATATATCGAGCTGCTAGATAACATCTATAAAAAAGCAACGATGTCGGTGAAGCTACATGAAGAAACAAGAAAGATAAAAATCGAGAAAAGTGTAAGACAGGGAGATGCAATTTCTCCGAAATTATTCACTGCGGCCATGGAAGAAGTATTCAAATCGCTCGACTGGGAGGACAAAGGAATCGAAATAAAGGGCGAAAGATTAAGCCGTCTGCGGTTCGCCGATGATATAGTTATTTTCGCAAATACCCCGGAAGAGTTGCAAAAGAGGATAGAAGAACTAAACGATGCCAGTCAAAAAATCGGCCTCAACATGAATCATACAAAGACAAAAGTACTGTTCAATGCGTTTGTATGTCCGAAGAAAATTGAAATAAAAGGAACGGAAATAGAAGAAGTGACGAAATATGTTTATCTAGGCCAGCTTATCAACAGAGATGGATCATTCACTGAAGAAGTAAATAGGAGATTGAAAATGGGATGGAGCTCTTTCGGACGAAACGCCTCGATATTTAAATCAACAATCCCACTCTGTTTAAAGAAAAAAGTATTCGATCAGTGTATACTACCGGTCCTTACCTACGGCACCGAAACATGGGTGCTTAACGCCAAAATAGTTCAAAGACTCCAAACAACACAACGAAGTATGGAAAGATGCATGTTGGGAATAACAATAAGAGGTAGAAAGAGAATAGAATGGATACGAAAACAAACAGGAGTCACAGATATAATAAGAAGAGTAAAGAGTCTGAAATGGAAATGGGCGGGACATATCGCAAGAAGAGAAGACAACCGATGGACAAGAGAAATTATTGACTGGGAACCAAGGAATATAAAGAGACCCAGAAAGAGACCAATAAACAGATGGGATAAGGATATTAATAACTTTCTTGGAAAACTGTGGAAAAGAGAGGCACTGAATCGAACAAAATGGAAAATCATGAAAGAGGCCTTCATCCAGCAGTGGATTAACAGAGGCTAAAGATGATATATATATATATATATATATATACATATATATATATATATATATATATACATATATATATATATATATATATATTTATATATATTTTTATATTATATTATATACGCGTTTTTAAACTAAGTTTCGTTATGTAATTAACACCGATTAAACATGAATGATGAGACCGCGCATTCGTAATAGCTTTGCATGACTTATGGGCTAACTATCAATATTTTTATCGGCCTCAAATTCTTGTTTGATGCCACCTGCGAGTAATATATAAGTCCAAAAATAAATAATCCCGCCAGCAGCGAGGTTCGCGCTGCGATCTGGTTGCTGTTAGCATAATACAATGAAATTCACATGCAAATTTATGAAGTGTATGGGTCAAGT
Source organism: Acanthacorydalis orientalis (assembly GCA_034766995.1). Classification (NCBI taxonomy): domain Eukaryota; kingdom Metazoa; phylum Arthropoda; class Insecta; order Megaloptera; family Corydalidae; genus Acanthacorydalis; species Acanthacorydalis orientalis. Next base: position 3,441,772 of record CM068321.1, on the reverse strand, counting down.
ATTATGAGTAAGGTTTGGCAATAGTATCGTTTATTTAAAGAACGGCGAACGAATATTCATGAAGAAGGGCGTGGTGGTCGGTCTAGTGTAATTACGAATAATTTGGAGGGAAAAGTGAATACAAAAATTAGTAAAAATCGGTTTCACAATTCACAGTTATTTATTGAATTTCTAGGAGTTACATGATCAGTGATTTATGGCATTGTAATAGAAAATCTAAGATACAAAAATCTGTGTACCAGATGGATATGAAAAATATTAACCTATGGACAAAAGAAGAAACGTGTGGATTCAGATAAACAATTTTTGCAACGCTAAGAATTTGAAGGAGACGACTTTTTCAGCCACATGGTGACTGGAGATGAGACCTGAATTTCCTAAACAAACATCTAATTAAAACAACAGTCAACATAATGCCGCCATTCATTCGTCGTCCACGAAGGAAAAGAAATTTAAGCAAGTAAGAACTGAAGACAGACGTTATTAATTGGTTCAAGTCACAGACAGAGAGGATTTCTTTGGTACGTGAATAAGGAAACTGGTGTCACGATAACAAAAATGAATGGAAATCCTCATATACTCGTATATATATATATATATATATATATATATATATATATATGTATATATATATATATATATATATGCATGTGTGCATGAGTTTGTATCAGGAATTCGATACTTATATGACAATTTTTTTTAATTCGTAAGTCCTACCACCAACTATGTTTTTGATAGTGTAACAAAAATACATAACGAGGTTCAATTGGATTAAACGTCACTAACTGATGCAAGCAAAGAATACTCGTACAATATCATCAAGTATCCGTTAAAAGGGAAATAATTAAATTATACCAGAAACTAAGAAAATTAAGTGAGAAAAACCAATAATTACTGAAAACTAACGATCTAATCTTTTATGTTGAAAATAAAGAAAAAATATTTTAATCTTATTAACATTTCCGAGATAATCGCATTTTTAACATTCTTGAACGAAGCGTAAAATAAATTGTTTTCATTCTTCAACTTGGATTATTTCCTTATTAAAGTCATTGATTAATTTAGCTTAAAGTTCAGCAGTCATTCGTAACTGTTTATCTAGAAAATATTACTTTCCTTCCAAATATGATTATAATTTTTTTATATTGAAAGATTTTTTTGAAAAAATACTGTGAAAATTTCAACTTAATTCAAAGTTTACTGTTTGTTCTAAATAAATAATAAAATATCAACAAAAAACTAAATTTGTATTTACTAAAAGTATACTGAAATATAAATGAATTTTATTTGAGAATTAAGTTTAAATTATTGAATGTACTTTGTTCACAATCACAATTCTATCAACACTGTTAAGATAACCTAACTCTTTTCATTGGAGTTTATTAATTAAGAATTGTTTGTCTTTCTCAAGTTGAAATACTCTTTTTACTGTGTTTTTTTTACTATGTACTCAGAAATTATCGCCTTCTTAAAAAGTTATTCTATAAATGTCACTAATTTTTGTATATTTTTTTAATTTTAGATTATCAGTACTAAATACTGCGATTTTTGTTACTATATAATAAATACATTTTCATTTAAATTTAATATTACTATAATGTATTTTAAACAATATAAAAAACAAAATTTGGTTAACTCAAAATTATAGTTAATAAGAATCCAATTAAGAATATTTTATTATCAGTGCAAAGTGTTCCAAATTATTTAATCGAAATTTAGAGTAAATATTAAAGTGTACGAAAGGACTCGTTCACAGATTAAATCTCATATGTAACCATGAGACACAATGATTGAGACCATGCATTCTATAACCATAATAAAAACAAAGAAGTTGACCGAATAAAATGTACAATGCGATCATTATTTTAAATTAACCCTTAAATAAATAATCTTTCTTATTTAATTCAGTAAATATTTGATTTTTTTTAGTTTCTACACAAAATAAATAGATTATTCAACTTTTAAGTTTATTGAAAAACATAAATTTTAATAAATGTGTTTTATTTTCCTTAATTAAACCGTAAATGAAACAGTTGATCATATTATTAATAAGTACATAATATTTTATAAGCTCTGTTTAGTTTATATGTTAGTTTTTATATTTGTAAATTAAGATGGGTTCTAATGTTGGTTTTTTTTAAAGGATATTTTATTTTCATTTGTTTTTAAAGAATTTTATAATTTCATATATTTCATAATATATGTGTGTAACTTATATACCCATGTTTGATTATTTTAAGGATTTCTTTTATACAAATATTTATACATTTGGAAGCATTAATTTCACAAGTTATACTCATTATTTATTGTGACATTATATATTCAGTTTATTTCTATTTTTATATTTGTAATATTAAAAATTAAATTTATTACACAATATGTCGTTCTTTCAAAAAATATTAGTTGAACATCACAAATTAATTCTTTCTCAGCGCACAAGTCACACAAACTTTTTTCATTATCTTTCTTGGGTAATAAGATGAATTGTTAATTATTACATCTGCGCAATCAATTGTTTTATGCATTTTTTATTTATTTTTATTTTCTTTTATCTTATTTTTCATATCTAAGTAAAAAAGGTCTTTTGTCTTGTCGATTTTTTTAAATATTTTAATCTTGTTTTGAATTTACGTATATAATTAATTCTTGTATATTATAATTCTCATTTATTATACACAAAATATCCTTTACACATCGACTTTTCAATTAAATCAATTGTTTAGTTTCAATCTCTTAATAATTTAAAATAAAATTTAATTTTTTGTGATTGAACTTATAATATATATATATATATATATATATATATATATATATATATATATATATATATATGGTTAGTAGTTATGTGAGGATGATGTTTGTTTTATATTTCGATAGCTCGATTTACGAAAGAATTGAATTATATTTCGAGTTGAATGTATATATATATATATATATATCAATTTGTTACGTTTTTAATGTCTGAAATTAGATAAAAAAAATAGAATTAAAACTCTATATAATTAAATAACTGGATATAAATTAATACTAAAAATAAACAATATCTTCATATATATATATATATATATATTAATATGGAACGAAATTAATGACTAAAATATATCGATTATTAAACAATGAACTATTCATAAAAATTAATCAAAATTAATTAATATAAATCAAATGACAAAGGATATAAACAAATAAAACATTTAACATCATGAAAACCGATTACAGAAGAAGAAGAAATATTAAATAAAGACAAATAATAATAATAAATATAATAATTCACAACAAATAAAAACATCATAATAAAAATCATTAAAAATACAAGAACTATTAAGAAATGAAACTTTTACATGTAACTGGTAATAATAGTTTAATCAAAATATAATCATAACAACGATATAATAAGAATTAAGAAACTAAAAATGACCGACACAATAAAAATTGTAACCAATAAAGCAAATGGTACGGCTGTAATGTATAAAAATAAATGCATAAATAAATCGAAAAATGTATAAATAAAAACATACTCGACTAATAAATACCAACAAGAAATTTAAAACAATAAAAGCACCCACTATAGTATACTTACTTAATTTCATATAGTTACTTAAGTTATGTTACTTAATTTCATTTTCTACGTTGTATTTTTTTAATGTGGTATTATTTTAATGGGATAGAAGAATAGTAGTGAATTATCATAATCCAACCACAAACTTAAACATGTATTTCGACTAGTTAACAATATCTTCCTAAAATATTAGTCTGGTATTTCTTCTTTAATAATAAATTATTAAATTATTAAACAAGAAATAATAATAAACAAACAAACATGATGAACAATACAAAGATAATTATAAAAATAAGAAGTACTGAATTAATCCACCACATATCACATATGTGATCGTATTACAAATGCAACTGTAAAAATATTTTCAGAAAAGATTAAATGAAAATTGTTATAACGGAAACAATTTTGGACTAAAAGATTCAGATATATTTTAACTACTCTGATATGAAAGGTTACAAAAATTAAAATAGATTTTGATACTGTACACATGCTTAGTTGCAAAAGAATCGTGGTTGAATTAGAAGACGAAATTATATTCAATGTTTAGTAGTGAAACATGTCGACTTGTAGATAAATTAAATCATGTGACTGAAAAGAGTGTGATGAAATACAAATTCTCTTTATCGCCTCTCCGTTGTGATTGAATGGTAGGGTAGCTGTTTTGAGGAATCAGGGCGTTATGTAGATTTAACATTATAAAAAACGAACTAAAAATATGTAAATTTGTGCCGAAAAAATAAAATTGTTCGCACATGTCGTGCATAAAGTAAAATTCAAATCGCTTTTGCCAATTTTTTCTTCTCTCTAACTGTATTTTCCACTCGTACATATAACCATATATACATACATACATATACATATATATCTATCTATATATATATATATATATATATATATATATATATATATATATATGTATGTGTGTGTGTTTGTATGTGTGTGTGAATTTGTGTATGTGTTTGTGTATATATGATTGTATCAGTGGTGGTTATTGAAGGGAAAAATAGCGTATACTGAATAAAAACTTCGAATCACGTAAATTGTATTCGTTTGATGTATATTTTTTATTTTTCATTCAACAAAAATATGTATTGAAAAATTTACACTTTGAGAAAATTTACGGAGATTTAATTTATTTGCTTAATTTCGTATCAAAATATTGAAATGTCTGTTAAATAAATGTCAATATGGTAAGTATGTGAACACAGTACTTTTTAATAAAACATTTTCATAACCTTTAGTTAAAAGAATATGCACAGTTGTCATTCAGTCAGTTATTTTCTCTATCGAAACGAAGCTTATAAATCGACTCAGATTTATATATATATATATATATATATATATATATATATATATATAAGTATATGGGTGTTATGGGTGTATGTGTATGCGTACATAAATAAATGGACTCATTTTTTCTTTGATCTATATAAAACATGAAATTATAGAAAATTAGTTTATAATGTATTTGTGATCATTTTCAACATACAAAATTTTCATATTAACCCTTAGCTGCCGCACTTATCTGGTATAACATAGCTGCCACACGCCACACTGGGGTCATATTGACCCACAGTGGCAGCTAAGGGTTAATATAATAATTTTCAATCACTGAATATGAAATTTGTAAAAATATCTTTAATTTATAAAAAATATCTAAAATGATTAACTAAATTCACGTTAGGTAATCAATTGTAAGAATAAGGTATAAGACGCATTAACTATTGTAAATAACAATTAAAGATACTTAAATTTCATTTAATAATAAATAATTTGTATCCTAAAGTTACGTCTCCTGAACTCACGATTATCCACTAATATGTTCTCTATTAAATTAATTATCATACAAAATTATAAATATTACACCCATGATTCTGTTAATATGTTGTCTTGATTAACTTCGTCCGTTTTGATCATCCAAATGTATTTTCCTCACTATAGTCTTCAACATCTACTTGAAGTTTTTCTATGATTATCTTCAAGTTTATGTTTTAAATTTAAATTTATTTTGTTACGTAAACCCGTAAGTCGTCAATTATTTTCAATAAAGTAACTTTACGTCAGTTCTATTTCGACCATGACAATGTAAAGTCTTGTTTTTTTATTATTTTTTATATTGAGAAATGTAAAATTGTTCTCTGGTCAACAATAATATAATTTTATTGCCTCACAACTCAATGGAGGAATTTGCACCTTTCAAAGAATATTTAATATGTACAAATTAATTCGGTTCTTTTTTATCACACAATATATTCACTGAAAAATACATATAAATCCTTAAAATATCACTCATTATTGCATACAACATTGCACCATCTGTTGGATATCTGACGAAAAAAAATGGCGGCTTTGAGTCGATGCAGTTGTAATGCATTTTTGAACCTCTTCCACTACTTTAGTAATTTTTGCATATTTTAAACATCATAACACCTTCTTCCAAAGCTGAACAAATTATTTTCGGATACATTTTTTTCAACTGGAAACGCAAAAAGTATGCAATGTTTAATATGCCGTTTTTTGGACGCCATCGTGTTAACTACTGTTTTGTGAGGTTATACCAACTGCTTGGGCTAGATGTATAGCGTTTTAAAATGTTAAGATTGGTGCTTCAAAATCTTAAAACGACGATTAGTATTTTAATTTAAAACAGAACTATGATTGATTCTATTTAAACGCATGGTTTTAATTTTTTACCAAATATATGCTATTGTTTTCTGTTTTGTTTCGGTTCGCGACTTAATCAAAAACAACAATAACATTACAATACTTATGTGGATCTGTTGAAAATTAATAAATCACGTTGGCTTAAAAAAGTATTGTAGATGATTTTGGCTTGTCTCATAGTCCTCAAAGTGATCGACCCGTAGAGTTCAATAATGACGTCTTAAAATAGTTGAATCCCACCTAAAATTAAGCATACAGACATTATCATGCAGACTTTAGTCTACATGATCAACTGTACAAATATATATATATATATATATATATATATATATATATATATCTACATGAAATTATAAGGTTAGTCAACAAAGAATATTAAAAATAATCGTAAATAACAAAAATAATCATAATAATATATTGAATATTTTTAACGAGAAAAATGTCTGTATGGTTTATGTTAAAAAAGTATTCATTTGTGAAAGTTACTTTGCCTTGGGTGTGGAAATGTATAATTGTGTAAGATTTACATTTTTGTTTGTTTGTGAACGCATACATTGTGTTTTATTTCCCTGCAACTATTTTACTGCTCAAATAAGTATCTTATGATCCAAAATAAAGTTCGGTAATAAAATTTCTCTTTATATCATTTCGATTATACACAAGTTTAATCTACGAATGCTTGATTTACGACTGTTGTTTAGAAACCACATTTAAATAATTGTTACAAAATATGTTTGTATTGGATAAATGTATATATATATATATATATATATATATATATATATATATATATATATATATATATATTGGATAAAAAATACATTTTTTAAGATTTTGAAATCACTACATTCAAAGTTAAAGAATATTTTCAAAAAATTCATGTTATTTCATGTTTTATATATTACATTTTATTTCATTTTTGACAAAATTTTAACAGATTGCAACATGTAAATATTGTTTTTCTTATATTTTTGAGACATTAATAAAAAACGTTAACTATATATAATAACTCGGTTTGTTTTGTTACAAAGAATATCACTAAAAGATGAAAGATGATGGGATTTCTAAAACAAAATTTATGATATACGCTAACTTAGATTATATAAACTAGGCGAAACGGCATTGTTGATTCTTCTATGCAAACGAATTGAAATCACATTTGTGATTTTCTCATACTATCATGAGGTCAAAACTCTCCACGGACTTTTTTCTTTTCTAAAAAAAACTATTGATTCATTTTATTCTCTTTTACATTATAATTTTTAAATTAATTAATAAATAAAACGATGGTTAATTGTGACGTTATTAGTTGTACGGATAGGAATATTCAAAGAATCGCTGGAATATCTTCTTATAGGTTCATGTTAATTTTTAGAATTTATTATATTACGATTAAAATAATTACACCTCATTTATATTTACATTATCATTATTTTCCAACATAGATTTAGTTCAAAAATATGCAAATTTTATAGAAATAAATATTTTCATTAATTAGATTAACATTCTCGTTTATAATATTAAGAGTTAATTTAATAACTTTGTTTTAGAATGTAGATTAGCCGTAAGCCTAACAATTTTGTGAAGTTTGCTTTATTAGTATTATTTTTGATACAGTAAAAAAAACTTGTTATTCTTTTATACATTATATATTTAAGCTATTTCACATACAGAATTTATGTTAGTTTTAATAACAATAATAATAATTAAAGGTTAAATATAATATCTCTTCATATAAATTTTTAATTTTAAATAAGAAATTCGTGTTTATTAATATATATATATATATATATATATATATATATATATATATATATATACATACATATATGTATATATGTATGTATGAATACATAATATATATATACGAGGTGTGGTCAAAAAGTAACGAAATTATTTTTTTTCTCAAAAACTAAAGAAATTATTTTTTTTCTCAAAAACTATTCATTTATTCTTCAATTTCGAATTTGTCCCCTTCAAATTAAACCCCCCTGACATGATACATTTTTGCCAACGCTTTTTCCAGTCTTCAAAGCACTTTTCAAACTCACTTTTTAATATAGCTCTTAGCTCCTTCAGCGATTCCTCTTTTATCTCATCAATGGTATCAAAGCGTCGTCCTTTCAATATTTTTTTCAACCTTGAGAACAAAAAAAAGTCACAGGGTGCCATGTCCGGTGAATATGGTGCCAGAGGTATTACAATAGTATTATTTTTTGCCAAAAATTCACGCACAACTAACGAGGTATGAGAGGGAGCGTTATCGTGATGCAGTTTCCACGAATTGTTTTGCCACAATACCGGTCGTTTTCGTCGAATTTCTTCGCGTAAACGGCGCATAACTTCCAAGTAGTATTCTTTATTGACAGTGCGACCTTCTGGTAGGAACTCATGATGCACTATGCCCTTCGAATCAAAAAAAAAAAAAAACAGTGAGAAGAACCTTCACTTTTGATCGAACTTGACGAATTTTTTCGGTCTTAGCTCACCAGACAGCTTCCATTGCGATGATTGTGCCTTGGTTTCAACATCATACCCATAAACCCATGCTTCGTCACCAGATATGATGCAATTCATAAATTCTGGATCGTTATTGGCTTTATTCAGCAATTCTTCGGAGACATCTACTCGATGTTGTTTTTGATCAAAATTCAACAATTTTGGGACGAATTTGTCTGCCACACGTGTCATGCCCAAAACGTCAGTGAAAATTGCTTGACATGATCCATATGATATACCAATATCATCAGCGACTTCTCTGATAGAGATTCGTCGATCTCTTAAAATCATTTGCTTAACTTCCTCGACGTTATCCTCATTAATTGAAGTGTTAGGGCGCCCAGAACGATCATCATGTTCGACGCTTTCACGACCGTCTGAAAAACGTTTATACCGCTCATAAATTCTTGGTTTACTCATAGTAGAGTCACCGTAGGCCTTTCTTAACATTTCACACACTTTGTTGCACTTTATTTTATTTTTTACGCAAAACTTAATACAAATTCTTTGATCCTTTTTTTCTAATGAACAAAAATCGCCGAGCTCAAAAAACACGTCTTACCTTAGCGGCTGCCACTTAAAAACTAAAAAATGAAAACAGCTGAAAATTTTTTTTATACTTTAGGAACATGTGTACCAACATAGTAAAAAAAATTTGACAAACGGACTCTTCAAACCCGCGAAATTTAAAAATTATCGTTACTTTTTGATCACACCTCGTATATATATATATATATATATATATATATATGTATATGAATGTATGTATGTATGTATATATGTATATCTCAATAAAGAATATAATAAATAAATAGAATAGAATATATATATATATATATATATATATACAAGGGTTGTTTGATAAGTTTGGTAAATATCTGTAATATGGCGCAACCATTAATTTGATAATGTCACGACTGTTAAATGTCACTTTGCAAACTAGCATAGGTGATGTTTCAGCTAGAAGCAACATGTTGTTCACGTTTTACAAATGTTTGAAGTGACCATTGTAGCAGTTGCTACAAACATTGAAAAAACGAGCAGGCCTTTTACGTCGATTTGTCACCATGGATAAAACATGGATCTTTTGCTACACACCTGGGTCAAAGCAGCAGTCAAAACAGTGAACAACGACTGGTGAAAGTGCGCCGAAGAAGGCAAAGACCTTTTTGTCGACTGAGAAGGTGATGCGCACCGTTTTTGGGATTCCCAATGAATCATACAGATCGATTACTTAACGAAAGAAAAATAATAACAGGAGCCTACTATGCAACATTATTGGACTGTTTGAAAGAAGAGCTGAAACAAAAACAAACAAGACTAGCGCACAAAAAAGAGCTCTTTTAGCAGGACAACGCGCCGTCTCACAAGTCGGCAGTCGCAATGGCACAATTGCACGAATTAGGCTTCTAATCGATTCATCATCCACCCTCTTCTCCGGAAATGGCGTGAGACTTCTTCTTCCCAAACTTGAAAAGTTGTCTCAGTGGGAAGTAATTCTCGTTGAATTAATATGCCATCGCCGCTATCAATGCGTATTTTGCAGACTCGTTGGACCAATTGTATAACTCTCAATGGAGACCAATGTGAAAAATAAAGTCGATTTTTTTTAAAAAAAACAGTGTTTAACTTTCTTTTTACCATTCTTATAAAACGACCTACGTATATATATATATATATGGTCAGAAACTAAATAAATGTTATTAATGTGATTAATTCATCGAACAATGTGGGAAGAAAACGAATAATAAGCAGGATTAAATGAAACTGTCTAATAGTGGAGATATCGAAGCCGATTAATAAGATATATAATAATAAAAGTCAAACTCTTTATTAAAATTGTATCTTCTATTAAACTATAAAATACACAACTTAATACACACTCTCATATATATATATATATATATATATATATATATATATATATATATATATATATATATATATATCCGGTATAAAATATTTTTATTTACTCAATACAATACGTTTTCAGTATAATTTAAACAGGGATACTACTTTTTATTTGAAATATATGTATAGCATTTATTACGGTATCCCTTGGCCTATATTTTTTGTGAGGCATTTTGCCTTGCACTAATAGGTTAAGAGGGTCAACGATATATTGTTAACTACAAAAAATTATTAAGTTTTACTATTAACAGCCTTTCAAAGAGTTTAAAAAAGTAACAAAATTAAATACCGTATTATAAACATCATAAAGTAAATTATTTTGTTTAACGTTCTTATAATAAAATACGTAATCAATTGCAAGGACAAATCAATACAGTCTACCAAAACATAGAATCAAACTTTATCTTGCTTATATAAATTGTTTATTTTATACTAGTACGAGGGTGGTCCCAGAAGTACCCGACCCAACAAAGAAAACACAAAAATTTTGGAAAAAAATATATTTATTTTTCAACATAATCTCCTTTCAGCTATATACACTTTTCCCAGCGATATTCAATAAGTTCGATACCATTTTTATAATAAGAACTGTCTTCCTCCTCAAAATACCCATTAACTGCCGACATCACTTCTTCATCGTTGGGAAATCTTTGACCACTGAGCCATTTTTTCAAGTTTGGGAACAGAAAATAATCCGAGGGGGCTAAATCTGGCGAATAGGGTGCATGAGGTAGCAATTCAAACTTTAATTCATTAATTTTGGTCATTGCAGTAACGGATTTGTGAGCTGGTGAATTGTCTTGATGAAACAACACTTTTTTCTTAGCCAAGTGCGGGCGTTTTTGCTTGATTTCTTCGCTCAAACGTTGCAATAAGTTCGCATAATACTCGCCGTTGATAGTTTTTCCTTTTTCAAGATAGTCAATGAAAATTATCCCACGCGCATCCCAAAAAACCGACGCCATAACCTTGCCTGCAGATGAAACGGTCTTCGCCTTCTTTGGAGCCGGTTCTCCCTTTTCAGTCCATAGTTTTGATTGTTCTTTTGTCTCGAGTGTAAATTGATGGACCCATATTTCATCCATGGTTATGAAACGGCGCAAAAATTCTGCTTTGTTGCTGTGAAACTTCGCTAAACATTCAATTGAAACATCTTCACGACACTGTTTTTGCTCGAGTGTGAGCAAACGCGGCACCCGTCTTGCACACAGCTTTCTCATGTACAAATTTCCAGATAATATGCGATGTACCGCACTTTTTGAAATGCCTACTATGTCTGCTAGCTCGCGCACTTTCAGTCGACGATCATCCAGTGCCACTTAATGGATTTTCTTCACCATTTCTGGAGTCGTCACCTCATTTGGTCGACCACTGCGATGCTCGTCTTGGCAGCTCGTACGGCCTCGTTTAAACTCTGCTACCCAATATTTTACTGTTGTAAACGAAGGAGCAGACTCACCCAGAGTAGAATCCAGTTCAGCTTTTATATTGGGTGGGCTGATGCCTTTCAAATAAAAGTATCGTGTCACGTAACGAGGACCAATTTTCTCCATTTTCACAAATTCACTGAAAACGTTCACTATTGATGGTTGCCAAACAAATACTAAACAACGTGGCGTCCTCAAACTTGAAACATATGCTTTATAGATTGTGTACTTTCTAATACAGTGATATTTTTCAAACAACTACCGCCATCTCTAGGTCAGGCCGAGTACTTCTGGGACCATCCTCGTACATTTTTAAATCTAAAATTCCGTTGAAAAATCAATCTTTTTATTATACACATTTAAAGAAGAATGCAATTGTCGAAATTTTTCATCGGATGTGTAAACTAGTAAAATATTTACATTTGTATAAAAAATACAGTTATTTTAAATCGATATCTCTTTTACTATACCAATATAAGTTCAAATATCAATCTTATCTTCAACTTTTGACCACTTTTATGCGCCTGGCTTATTATTTAAGTATAAATAATTCATAGTCATCATTTCATTTATTTTAAAGTTACTAAAAATTCTTCGATTAATAGAGAATAACATGGATTACACAATATTTGTAAAAAATTAAATTTGTTCAGATGAATATGCTTTAGTAAATATTACAGGAATAGCGTGCATATCAAGAGAGAATAAGATCTTGTAAATTGTGCTTTGTGTGAAATTATTTCTAAATAGTTAGGCGTGGCTTGATCGAATAGTAAAAATATCGATAATAAAAAGAAAACAAATATTATTATTACAGTTCGATGCTTAAAAGCTGGATAATAAGATTATAGTTCTTAATAAAATTACTTATAAAAAATCGTGTGGTACATAATTTTCGTACGTATTTTATTTACAATATTGGAAAATTATATAAATGACATAGTACTTTATAACGGCATGTGTATTCTGAGATAAAATATGTAAGAGACTATTTAAAATAACCGATAAACCTTTTTCATCAATAGTGATGGCGTGATCGACAGCATTCACATCTTTAGTTAAATAGGTGAGGATCATTTTGTATCTTTATATTCTTTCATCTCAATAAATTAATTTCATAATAGATCAGTTACATAATAGATACAAAATAATAATTGATACAATTAGATATAAGTAATTTGATACAAGATCTACAATATCTAAAAAAGAATCCGCCTAATACTAAAACTAGCAAAATGTGTCACCAACATAGTATGAGATTCATGACAAAATATCACCGATTTAACATAAAAAAATTTAAAATTGAATCACAGCTTTCTATGAACCTTGTAATTGTCTTTGAACAATAGTAGGGATTTTTATATGTTCCCTACCAATAAGAAAACGAGACTTAATATGATTTATATATCAAATAACTAGTAAATTTTATTCACGTCGCGGGTAAAAGTAATACGAGGTCAGACAATTAAGTAATGCGACCGATTTTTTTTCTCGGCCTGTGGTAACATTACGAACCTGTAACTCCGCCACCGTAATAGCAGATCTCTACTCTCTCGATTAAGACCTTGAACACCCTCGTACGATCATTTCTTCGCCAGCTGTTTAGTGTTTTGTAACAACGCGCGAGTAGTGCATGTCACGAAAATGGAACAGAGAAATTGTCTCGAGCAGGTTGAAAGTGATCCTACTCTTCTCAATCGAGTTATTACTGGTGATGAAAGTTGGTTCTTTCAATATGACCCCGAAACTAAACGACAAAGCCAACAGTGGCTGTCCCCTGGTGCACCAAGGCCAAAGAAGGCGAGAATGAGCAAGTCCAAAGTGAAAACCATGTTGATTTGCTTCTTCGACAGCAAAGGGGTGGTTCACAAAGAGTTCGTACCACCTGGACAAACCGTAAATCAAGTATTCTACCACAATGTGCTCGAAAAATTACGAAAAAGGGTGCTCAGAGTGCGTCCAGAGATCGCGAAGACTTGGGTTCTGCATCACGACAATGCTCCCTGTCACAGTGCGTTCAGTGTCTCTCAGTTTTTGGCGTCTAAAGGCATCGCAACGTTACCACAACCGTTCTATTCACCGGACATGTCACCCTGCGACTTTTTCCTATTCCCCCATATGAAAAAATTCGTCAAAGGTCCACATTTTGACTCCGTTGAAGATATCCAAGAATCTGTGACGAGGGTACTCGAAGAGGTCCCACAAGAAGTGTTCCAGAATTATTACGAAAACTGGAAAACTCGCTGGAATAAGTGTATAGATGCGGAGGGGACTACTTTGAAGGGAATCGCAGCGATGTACCTTAATTTTTAAATATACTCGATTTTTGAATTTTGTCGCATTACTTAATTGTCTGACCTCGTAGCTTCAATTATTTTCCTACCTTACTTTAACCAACCTGGATGTCGTTGTATAATCAGTTATCAAAAATTTCAAATAAGTGAGAAAATAGTAAATTTCTTTAATCGGTAATTGCGATACTTGTACCATCTCTGTGTATTATTTTAAATTTTATAGAGAAGCTAGAGTCAATTGAGACAATTTTGCATTTATAATCTAGAATAATTTTTAAATTGCCAAAATTAACTCTTATTTCGCATAAAGTTTAATATAACCTAAAGAGATGGAAATAGTATCACGTTATCGATTAGCTAGAGTGATGTTTTTTTTAATCAGTCAAAAATTATCTGCTATCTCATTGTTCAAAAATAGTAACACATCTAGTCTGATGATGTGTAGAATAATTTAGGGTGAAATAATTACTATTGTTGCATTTTTATTAATGCAAATTCGTTATTCAAACCGTATAACCATAATTGTCGAAACGCAAAAAACGCTTTTAAAAATTATAAAATACAGTAATGAAAGTTGATATTTTGAAAACGAATTTGAAAACGACAGTACTACAAATATATAAAACTACCAAATTTGATGATAAACTCGAGGATTGACATTGTTGCTAGTTATATAAGTCAATAAATTATTAAAAACAATGATATTGCGTAAAATGTAGGAGAGATGGTTAGTTCTTCATCATATGAATATGCAATTTAAAATAAATGCTGTCAAATGGAATTATTCGTGTTACCAATATAAATTTATAATTTATACTAAAAAAAATACAACATATAGGAAAACTTTGTAGCAATATCTATTTATTACACAAATTACTTCAACTTTTATTGAATTTTAGACATTTTTGATCTTTGATTACTTAACTGTAGACCAAATGTTCGGGCCAAAAAAGTATTATTCTATATTTAGCAGAACATTAAAGGTGTAGTGAATTATTAGTTGCTCGAAACTGGTTAGACTAAATTCAGAGAATTACCAACAGCAGTTCATACGTTAAAATGATGAATTAGAGAAAAAGTGACCAAAGATGTTATTTGTTCGCTGGACTAAGAAGTTCTCCCCCATACAGCGTATTTACCTGACCTATCCCTGTCAGATTATCATTTGTTCCGGTCGATCTAACATCATCTAGCTGATACCCATTTCAAAACAGTGGAAGAGGTCCGAAAATGTATTATGACTTCATTGACTCCAAGCCTCTATCTTTTTTTCGGCAAGAGATTTACCAGTTACCCGAAAGATGAAGCAATATTATATAAAATTATGGGAAATGTTTTAAAAATGTATTCCATTTTTCTGTAAATAAACGTACATTTTTTACAAAAAAGACACTGACTTTGTACACCTAATATATACAAAAACTATTATTTTAATCATATTTATAAATTCTTCCATAAAATATATTTCATAACTAATTTTAAAAGATATTTTTTTGTTGAAAATAAAATTTTTAATACATTTAAAGACCAGTTGTATATATACGAGTATATATATATATATATATATATATATATATATATATATATATATATATATATAAAATAAACATGTAATTTATAATGTTTTAAATAAATGAAAATAAGCTTTCGGATATATATTTCGGCATACGTGTTCGACTTTTGTTTTAACCCAATGAACACATTGGTCCTTCCAGAAAACTAGACAAAGTAAGCTTCAATTTTCGATGTAGACGAAAAGCAGGACATCTTTAAACATGACATGCATCCAATGGGTTAAGAATTGTTCAGTAGTGTTCGATTGTTAAAGTACGTACTTAATGTGTTTAAATTTGCTTCTGAATATATTTGTTGTGATAGAGGTACACATGTCATATCCGATATAATCTGTATTTTTAAAATTAACTTCATTGTGAAATAACATAAATACATATGTATATTATGATTTAATTGTCAGAATATCAAATGCTTTCAGAAAATGATATTTATTTGGGTTATTGAAATGAAACTTCCTAGGGCACCGGAACGCGAGTTCACCCCATAAAAATCAAAGTGACATGGATGTCGACTGGGCAGCTGTTCAGCGCACAACACTGGTGAGGGTAGAGTAGTAGAGTAAGCAGTGCCCCTTTCACTATTTCTTTTCACTTTCTCGCTGAACTGTCGCTGAACCATGTTGTTTCAATTATAAACAAATAACACTGATGAATAGAAACGATTTGTTGCTATTAATGTTACTCATTTTAATTTTAACCCGTGTAAATATTTTTTTTCTCGTTGTGTATCTCGTTATTTATATCTTGTTATTTAATCTAAATTGATAACATCTTTTGAATTTATATATCGCTCTATATAATATTTTGCGAACCAATTGTGTGTATTATATATTTCAACCAGTTCTAATAGTGTATTAATTTGAATTAAATTTAAATAAGTCGTTCTACTTCGTACTGCTTTGACTAATCTCTTCTTTTTTCAATTTTACTTGAAAAAATCGACTTGCAGAATTATAAAAAGTATATTACGCGAGTTATTATATGTGTAACCACGGCACGTAATACGAGGGTGGTCCCAGAAGTACCCGAACCAACAAAGAAAATACAAAAATTTTGGAAAAAAATATATTTATTTTTCAACATAATCTCATTTCAGCTCTATACACTTTTCCCAGCGATGTTCAATAATTTCGATACCCTTTTTATAATAAGAACTGTTTTGCTGCTCAAAATACCCATTAACTGCCGACATCACTTCTTCATCGTTGGGAAATCTTTGACCACTGAGCCATTTTTTCAAGTTTGGGAACAGAAAATAATCCGAGGGGGCTAAATCTGGCAAATAGGGTGCATGAGGTAGCAATTCAAACTTTAATTCATTAATTTTGGCCATTGCAATAACGGATTTGTGAGCTGGTGCATTGTCTTGATGAAAAAACACTTTCTTCTTAGCCAAATGCGGCCGTTTTTGCTTCATTTCTTCGTTCAAACGTTGCAATAAGTTCGCATAATACTCGCCGTTGATAGTTTTTCCTTTTTCAAGATAGTCAATGAAAATTATCCCACGCGCATCCCAAAAAACCGACGCCATGACCTTGCCTGCAGATGAAACGGTCTTCGCCTTCTTTGGAGCCGGTTCTCCCTTTTCAGTCCATTGTTTTGATTGTTCTTTTATCTCGGGTGTGAAATGATGGACCCATGTTTCATCCATGGTTATGAAACGGCGCAAAAATTCTGCTTTGTTGCTGTGAAACTTCGCTAAACACTCAATTGAAACATCTTCACGACACTGTTTTTGCTCGAGTGTGAGCAAACGCGGCACCCATCTTGCACACAGCTTTCTCATGTCCAAATTTTCAGATAATATGCGATGTACCGCACTTTTTGAAATGCCTACTATGTCTGCTAGCTCGCGCACTTTCAGTCGACGATCATCCAGTACCGCTTTGTCGATTTTCTTCACCATTTCTGGAGTCGACACCACATTTTGTCGACCACTGCGATGCTCGTCTTGGCAGCTCGTACGGCCTCGTTTAAACTCGAATATTTCACTGTTGTAAACGAAGGAGCAGACTCACCCAGAGTAGAATCCAGTTCAGCTTTTATATTGATTGGGCTGAGGCCTTTCAAATAAAAGTATTGTATCACGTAACGACCAATTTTCTCCATTTTCACAAATTCACTGAAAACGTTCTCTATTGATGGCTGCCAAACAAATACTAAACAACGTGGCGTCCTCAAACTTGAAACATATGCTTTCTAGATCGTGTACTTTCTAATATAGTGATATTTTTCAAACAACTACCGCCATCTCTAGGTCAGGCCGGGTACTTCTGGGACCACCCTCGTACATCTCGTAAACAGACATATTTATTACGTACATTATTCATTGATCAGTAAGTTATATTACAGAACTATGCTTATAGTACACCTAGACTGTAATATTTTTTTGAGTGATTAAAAACAAGTTTCCGTTACACATTTCTATTAAGTTTTAACATAAAAATGCTACCACATATTCTTACTCTATGAATTTCTCTTTATGTTTTTGTCAAAGTATTGATACAATTATATAACTGTAACACCATTCACTGTATATAGAACAGAACAAGACTACTAAATCAATATATATATATATATATATATATATATATATAAATGTATTTATGTATGTATGTATATATATATATATAATTATTAGTTATATATGCTATGCTAAATTATGTATCTAAATATTTCAAACTGAAACAGAAATTCGTGGTAAATTACGATATTTGAAAAAATATTTACCATACTATTTGTTAAATCCATGAAACAAAGAATCTCAAACCAATATAAATATATCTGTCTACTGTAACATTCATCATGACGGATCGAAAATAGAGTAAAGGTTAGTTGAAAAAGTCTGGGGGTTAAAAGAAATATTTACTATCGTAGGTCCATTTAGACATTTGTTTCGTAAAATATTCCATCCCCGCTACAGAATATTCATATAGGTGGTGCTTCTGTGTTATGCACACACCGATACAGAAGTTCGTTTAAAATCCCAGAAAGAGATCGAGTGCTTAGTCAAGATGATTAATGGACAAACGCTTTGAAACGCCTCTTACAACGATAGTCGCGGTCGAGTTGATCGTTGAAAGTGGTTCCGAACTTTGACTCCATCTGTCGAGTGGTTACAATCGAAACTGTGGATGAATCGACTCTGGATATATATTTCACTTGAAACCAGTTCTAATATATGCCAACACATGCACATAATCCCACACACACACAATATATATATATATATATATATATATATAGAGAGAGAGAGAGAGAGAGAGATGTATAAGAATTAGATAATTCGGAACGAAACAAAGGTATTCAAAGAGTAAGGTGTGCAAAGAGATGATATTGAAATTAAATTTCATTTTAGTATCACTAAACTTATAAATAAGTAATATACAGTTACATATATATATATATATATATATATATATATATATATATATACATATATTCTTGTATGTACAATATTTATTTATACATATTTTTTTTGAACAATCCTGAAAAAAATAATTTTTGAGGTTCAAAGCAATATAAAAAAGACAAATGTAACACAAAATAAATGGACAAATGTAATGTAATTTTTTTCTACTATAGAGATGATTGAGGGTGGTCCCAGAAGTACCCGGCCTGACCTAGAGATGGCGGTAGTTGTTTGAAAAATATCACTTTATTAGAAAGTACACAATCTATAAAGCATATGTTTCAAGTTTGAGGACGCCACGTTGTTTAGTATTTGTTTGGCAGCCATCAATAGTGAACGTTTTCAGTGAATTTTTGAAAATGGAGAAAATTGGTCACCGTTACGTGATACAATACTTTTATTTGAAAGGCCTCGGCCCAACCAATATAAAAGCTGAACTGGATTCTACTCTGGGTGAGTCTGCTCCTTCGTTTACAATAGTGAAATATTGGGTAGCAGAGTTTAAACGAGGCCGTACGAGCTACCAAGACGAGCATCGCAGTGGTCGACCAAATGTGGTGACGACTCCAGAAATGGTGAAGAAAATTCACAAAGCGGTACTGGATGATCGTCGACTGAAGGTGCGCGAGCTAGCAGACATAGTAGGCATTTCCTAAAGTGCGGTACATCGCATATTATCTGAAAATTTGGACATGAGAAAGCTGTGTGCAAGATGGGTGCCGCGTTTGCTCACACTCGAGCAAAAACAGTGTCGTGAAGATGTTTCAATTGAGTGTTTAGCGATGTTTCACAGCAACAAAGCAGAATTTTTGCGCCGTTTCATAACCATGGATGAAACATGGGTTCATCACTTCACACCCGAGACAAAAGAACAATCAAAACAATGGGCTGAAAAGGGAGAACCGGCTCCAAAAAAGGCGAAGACCGTTTCATCTGCAGGCAAGTTCATGGCGTCGGTTTTTTGGGATCCGCGTGGGATAATTTTCATTGACTATCTTGAAAAAGGAAAACTATCAACGGCGAGTATTATGCGAACTTATTGCAACGTTTGTGCGAAGAAATCAAGCAAAAACGGCCGCATTTGGCTAAGAAGGAAGTGTTGTTTCATCAAGACAATGCACCAGCTCACAAATCCTTTATTGCAATGGCCAAAATTAATGAATTAAAGTTTGAATTGCTACCTCATGCACCCTATTCGCCAGGTTTAGCCACCTCGGATTATTTTCTGTTCCCAAACTTGAAAAAATGGCTCAGTGGTCAAAGATTTCCCAACGATGAAGAAGTGATGTCGGCAGTTAATGGGTATTTTGAGGAAAAAGACAGTTGTTATTATAAAAAGGGTATCGAACTTATTGAACATCGCCGGGAAAAGTGTATAGAGCTGAAAGGAGATTATGTTGAAAAATAAATATATTTTTTTCCAAAATTTTTGTGTTTTCTTTGTTGAGTCGGGTACTTCTGGGACCACCCTCGTATGTGTAGCTTGTTTCATGTAACTAAAACGAATATATTATATTAGTTTTCAAAAAATCATAATTTTTTCAAAGTACGGATGATATTTGAAGAGTTTGTATGGTATTGATTCTATAAGACGGCAAACCAATCTTATTAAAATTAGATATATTGGTTGTATTATTTTGTTTTGTTTTTGGCGATTGGCATAAATGAAATACATGGATCTATTAATGACCTATCGTGACATGTGCAAAAATAGCGGAAAGTGTTAACAGAAGTGTAAATACAGTTCATCGCAAAACTTAATAAAATAGAAAAAGATTTAAATGATAATTTTGCCTACTTCAACTTCGACTTTTAAAAAATTCTTCTATGCAATTGAACCCAACTTCGACTCAATTGAAAAACAGTCATCTTTACGACTCTGACTCTGATATGGACTTATGACTTCGAATCCAATTACCTGGCTTCATTTTCACAACCCTGCTATTAAACTAATATCTTCAAACGAATAATTAAACAGTTAATTTCACTTATTATAGATTAACCAATATGTTAGTGATCATTTGCCAAAATATTACGATCATGTGATATTAAACGCATGTAATGACAATTATTAAAATATAATTGAATGTCACTAAGGACCGCAAGGTTATAAAATGGATGTGTTAGATAGTGCAAATGTTAGATTTTGGAAAAAATATGAAATCGAGATTTTAAATAATGTAGACAATTGTTTTCTATATATTTGGAAAACATATACATATATATATATATATATATATATATTTATATTTATATATATATATATATATATATATATATATATATAAGTATACATATTTATTTTAATATGAATAATTGCTTTCACAAATGAATTCATTTCTTCCTCTTTTTATTCAGTCCACAAATCCCAAAATAATAGCAGAATAAAATGTTAAATAAATCATCATAAAACAATTTTGATTCCTACTTACGGATATTTCAATGGCGACGCCATCATTATGAAAGCACTTGAGTAAAGTACATTTTGTTACATTATCTACTTTTAAACGTTATTATTTAACTAGTTACAGGAATGAACATTTTTTTTAATGTTAATTGTAAATTTAAAAAAATAAATTATTTAATAGAAATAAATATATAGTCATAAACAAAACAATTCAAAATATAAATAATATATATAATTTTTAAAATATACTATTCACTTGATATGTAAAAGCAATTTGATTGAAAACGAGTTTTATGGGTACTAATAATAAATATTATATTCCTGTTAATGTTTTTAATATTTAATAAAACAAGTGAATAATATTGCTCTCACTTATAATGAAACGTGATATTCAATTAATGACATTTTAAATCAAAAAATAATTTCATTTCATTTGCTAATATATATATATATATATATATATATATATATATATTTGTATGTATGTATATATTATATATATATATATATATATATATATATATATATATATATATTCATATAATAGCATTAAAGATATTTTCAATTTGATGTATTCTAAGAGTCAGATGAATATAAATATGTAAAAACTCAACATATTTAATGTGGAATAATTAAATATTTAGCCAAACGCAGCAGTAAGCCCTTCGGTTCGTATAAATTGTAATTCAAACGATTTGCGAGATGAAGAAAATTTGTCTCAAATATAATCAATAAATTTTATTATTACGTGTATAAATTAATTTGGTGCGTTTTTTTATAAAAAATAAATGATTATTTATAGAAAATTGGAAAACATTATATTCCTCAAAACATCTTCCATTATTTCGTATACTTTTACCTCCATCTGTCAAGTAATTGACGAATCACTTGTCAAAAAAAAAATGGCGGCTCTGAGGCGATGAATTCGTAATGCATTTTTAGACCTGTTTCATTGTTTTAGCATGTTTTGCATGTTTTATTTCTCGCAGTCTTCCCTCAAGCATGAACAAATCATTTTCGCGTCTTTAGCAGCGTTTTTTTCAACTGTAATGGAAAAGTTTGTAATGCCTAATATGCAACTTTTCGGACGCCATCGTGCTCATTATTGTTTCTTGAATTTAACAGTATATATATAAAATTTTCGACTGATAGTTTCGTATACGTAGAAATATATATGTAAGGACAATAAAGGTTTTGCTTTCAAATTGTATATAGATATAAATATATACATATATATATATATATATATATATATATATATATATATATATATATGTATATATATATATATATATATATATATATATATATATATATATATATATATATATTTATATATATATGTATGTATATATATATATATTGTATAATTAATCTTTTCATATGAACCAATAAATAGCAATCATGTCATAATCTGTTTTTTTTTTACATATAGGTATATAAGAAAATAATTTCCTATTGTCAGCACAATATAGAAATTCATAATTTGCCTTATTAAAAATAATTATTTGAAAAGTTCAAACGTAATTACACAAATATTGAAAATAAAGGAACAATCGCCACCTAATTACTTTACTACTATTGACAATATTAAATCTACTTATGAATTTATAGAATTATGATTTGTAATGAGATAGCGGAACATCTGTATATAACTCGTAGTTATATTTATGAAATTATCCAACGCAAAAAAATAATAGATGACAATGAGATTAGTAATTTTTTTTTGAACTACACGACTATATAGGAGTCCATACAGAGACTAGAGATCATCAACGCGATCTACTGTTTGAAATACTCACTTTCCTCCTGAATAATTTCTAAGGTTATTGGGATTCAGGTCAGTAAGCCGCAGAAATATATTGTTTAATGAAACATCACTCGCTGCTTTCTACTCTCTTGCTTATCTAATTTATTTGAAAAAATCATTAACAACAGGAACATCGAACTGATATCCACTTGTAGACCTCTGATTGCAAAATACATTACTACACACCACATTCTCTAACATCATCCTGTGTCGTCAAAACTTCTCGTATCATTCCGTTTATTTAATTCCATTCTTATGGACTCGAACAAAATAATGATTATAATCATACATTATTTAATATGTATAACATGTTCCCATTAAGGTAGGCGGTACATTTGCAAATATGAATCTAATCTCAAAATATTAGCATTAAAATGATGAATTAATATAAGATTGAAAATTTCATAAAAAAATTCAATATTGTAAGATATTGTTAGTGTGGGAATATATTCTAGTAGAAACATCTCAAAGCTTTAACTGGATATAAAGATATAATTTTGATCTTAAATTAATAGATAAATGATATATTAGACATTTTTATAATTATTGAACTATATTGTGACAAAATTCACTATCGCTGTTGAAATAATATCCTAAACACTGAAATTAAATATTTTATGCTCCTTTTAAATGATTTATTAAGATATATTTTGATTTCTTATGGCAAACCTTCACTATCTTTTTTAAAAAAATATTTTTACTGATGTATTTTGAATTGTAATTAAATTATTTGTAATATACTAATTGGTACTAATTATGAATTAGTTTTATAAAGAATTGTTACTAATGGCTTATTAATTTATTTGTCTGTTTGACTGCATTTTAACTTATGATTTAAAAAATATATAATTATAATCAATTTAAGAATTTAATATTTTTATTTTTCATAAACGAGCAATAAAGTGAAAAGTATGTATGTTTCAAAAAAATTAAAACCTGAAAATCTGAACTGCATCATAATGAATTAACGCAATAAAATCTTGTACCTATATTTTGGCCAGCACTATATATATATATATATATATATATATATATATATATATATGTATATATATATATATAGTTTCTTTTTTAAAAACATAAAAAAATGCATTATAAATATAATATATATATATATATATATATATATATATATGTATATTAATATGTATATTCATATTAATACACGATGTATTCTCACCAAACGCGCAAAGAGATGTATACCCTCAATTACTCCTGTAAATTACATTACATGTTTCAATTAAAACTGGAATAATGCAAATCCTATCAAGGTATGTTCTCATATTCCACATTGTACTTGTAAACAATTTGATATTAATTTTACTATTATTGCCCTTCATAACGAATGTATCAGTTATAAGTTGTGTTTTTTATTATTTCACTAGCGGCCACGAGATATAGTTGTTGATATGATCAACTACAACTTATCGAGAATTTCAACCGGTCATAAATTCGAATAATGTTCGGTTTTCTTACTTTTGACAATGAAAAATATGCTTTTGCATACACTGCATAAATATAGTACCAATATCGCTATGTAGAATATAATTCCATCAATAGATAATAGTTATAAAAGTTCCATCAATTTCAGATTAATTTCATCCAATAGTTTTAGAAAAAAAAATTTGTATGTAGTTAGCGCTCTAAAGATAATAGTCTCCTTATCAAAATACTCATAAATATTAATCAAAATGGTCAATAACTAATTATTGATCATTTTTGAAAGGAAACATTTTTTTATTCTTTGTCAGTGAAAAATTAATATGTAATAGCGAATTTAGCTGTAGTTCCAAAAATACGAGGTCAGACAATTACGTAATGCGACAAAATTCAAAAATCGAGTATATTTAAAAATTAAGGTACATCGCTGCGATCCCCTTCAAAGTAGTCCCCTCCCGCATCTATACACTTATTCCAGCGAGTTTTCCAGTTTTCGTAACAATTCTGGAACACTTCTTGTGGGATCTCTCCGAGTACCCTCGTCACAGATTCTTGGATATCTTCAACGGAGTCAAAATGTCGACCTTTGACGAATTTTTTCATATGGGGGAATAGGAAAAAGTCGCAGGGTGACATGTCCGGTGAATAGGGCGGTTGTGGTAACGTTGCGATGCCTTTAAACGCCAAAAACTGAGAGACACTGAACGCACTGTGACAGGGAGCATTGTCGTGATGCAGAACCCAAGTCTTCGCGTTCTCTGGACGCACTCTGAGCACCCTTTTTCGTAATTTTTCGAGCACATTGCGGTAGAATACTTGATTTACGGTTTGTCCAGGTGGTACGAACTCTTTGTGAACCACCCCTTTGCTGTCGAAGAAGCAAATCAACATGGTTTTCACTTTGGACTTGCTCATTCTCGCCTTCTTTGGCCTTGGTGCTCCAGGGGACAGCCACTGTTGGCTTTGTCGTTTAGTTTCGGGGTCATATTGAAAGAACCAACTTTCATCACCAGTAATAACTCGATCGAGAAGAGTAGGATCACTTTCAACCTGCTCGAGACAATCTTGAGCGATGTTGATTCGGTGGGCTTCGTGACATTTTCGTGACATGCACTACTCGCGCGTTGTTACAAAACACTAAACAGCTGGCGAAGAAATGATCGTACGAGGGTGGTCAAGGTCTCAATCGAGAGAGTAGGGATCTGCTATTACGGTGGCGGAGTTACAGGTTCGCAGTGTTACCACAGGCCGAGAAAAAAAATCGGTCGCATTACTTAATTGTCTGGCCTTGTATGATACCTCACGTAATGAAACTATAGACGTAATTCTATATCAATAAGAAATTGTACTGGATATTATTGGAAAGTTATATATTACTATGTAATACATAACTTTTAACGATATCATTTTGAAGTGTTTTTTATTGCATCGTCATTAGAAAGTGGGTTATGTATTATACTGCTTAAAATAATTCCTATTTATTTTTTTAGTGTCAATGTTATTAGATTTTCATTAGCACTCTTCTGAACATACTCAATACTGTATAAAGAACAGATTGTTCGGAGTTTCGTCCAGCGGCTAAATCGATAATAAAAATTGTGTTCAAACATATACAATTATCAAATTTTAGATCGTATTTTTTTTGTATTACACTGACTTACATGATTTAAAAAATGGAATTCTCTTAAAATTTTAAATTTTAATATGGTTTTCCTTACTTGTCTTACTCATCATTTTAAATCACCTAAGAATTATTAATAACTGATTAAATACAAAGTTTAATATAAAAAGAAAAGATTTAATTAACAATAAAGGTCGGACACTGTGGTTAAATTCATTTTCACAAATGATATATTCTCTCAATCTAATAATCAGAAAAAGTTTATTCTTGCCAAAAATATGAAATGATTATTATGAAATAAGAAAATAATTAAGAAAAGTTACAGTTTTATTTTTTTAAATAAAAATCACTAATTTTTCACTTAAGAAAGTAAGATGACATTAAAAATGTTAATGTTATATTCAGTCTTAACACATCTTTCATATATGACGATAATTTGTATATATTGATTATACCAATTATTATCACATAAAATAAATACTTAGACCATCCATTTTTTATGTAATTTCCAATAGTAATTAAAAATTACTTTGGTTGTTATCCATTGCTATTTCATAGACTTCTATGTTGCTGTCAATTAGCAAAAACAACAACTTTTAATGATAAAACATAAATAACACACAAATTCATTTTTGTCAGTTGTCTGTTATTATTTACTTAAATGAAAAGATGCAGTTTTGATTAAATCAATCAACAATTGATAATAAATTGGAAGTATGTATGTATATATATATATATATATATATATATATATATATATATATATATGTATATATATAATACTAAAGTGAATCAAATGATAACATAAATTATTCTTTTCATCATGTATTGCAATGAGATCTCATACAATTACATATCTACAATATTATTTTTCAACATAGTCTTCATTGCGTCCATCGCTTAACTAGTGCCTATAATCTTCTAAGAAAAGTAACTTTTGGTCGAAAGCATAACCACTCATCCGCGGCATGTTAAGGAGTTTTGAGGCTATATAAAACTGAAGATAATAATTTTATAACTAGAATTGTGACTGAAAATTAATCTTAAATTCGTTACTACAAAACAGAAATCAAAAGATATAACAAATAATAGCGTGATATCTTCTCATTAAAAGCCAAATCGTCACCAGTACCACATATTAATATCTCTTCATGAATCATATCATACTAAAAATAAAGTCTAAAAGACAAAAACTTCTGATAACTATCGCCTTGTTACAACACCACAATGATCTACCGATATTGCCTGTACAACGGTAGCGACCATCTAAGACCTGCACTCCTCCTTAGTGCATTCAGAAAAGAAATGGGCGGAAAGTATTTCAGTTCGAATGAAGAAGTTCATCAGGTAGTGCATATGTGGTTGCGCACGCTAACATTTTTCTAGAAAAATCTTCCAACTAATTAAGTGCCGGAGAAGTTTGAAAAATAGTACAATTGTATGACGTATCCATAGCTAAGGTTTTAATTTGACTTACTCTCATGTATAATATATATATATATATATATATATATATATATATATATATATATATATATATATACAGGCTATACACCAGTCCTTTACCTACGGCAGAGAAATATGGGCGCATAACGCGAAAATAATTCAAAAACTCCAAAGAATACAGAAGTGTAGAAAGATGCATGCTAGTAATAACAAGAAGAGATAGGATAAGAATAGAATGGATACGAAAAAAGACTGGAGTCACAGATGTAATAAGAAGAGTAGTCTTAAATGGAAATGGGTGGGGCACAAAATAAATTAGTAAATGGTAACTCTGGGAACCAAGGAATATAAAAAGATCAAGGAACAGAGCAATGAATGAATGAGATAAGGAAATTAAAAATTTATTGGAAATCAGTGGAAAATGAGAGGACTTCAATGATAAGAAATGGAAAAACACGGAAGAGGTTTATATCCAGCAGTGAACTGATAGAAACTAATAATTATGATATATATATATTAGGTTTATAAATTAATGCGGTGCCTTTTTTATGAAAAATGATTGTTTGCGAAAAAATGGAAATATGTATAATTTCTGAAAATGTCCCCAATTAGTTTATATAACTTTTCACTCACAGGTACGAATTGTTTCGTACGAATAAACGTTTTCAATCATCTAGTACACCCATTAGGAAAATTCTCCCAATAATTCTCAATTATTTTCAAATCACAGATTTTGTTAGGGCGGAGAGTCAAAAGGAGTAACCAAGAGGACAATTCCCCCCGTAAATCACCCCTGACTACGGGCCTGGACACATATCTTATACGAAACTGATGACATGTGACAATTAGCCTTGTTCCGAAAGTCAGTAAGCCTCTGAAACATCCTGCGAACCATCGCCCAATCAGTCTGCTATCCTGCTTGTTTAAGTGTTCGATCAATTGTTCGCTTCAGGGCAATTGATTGACGAGCAGTTCGGATTCCGGCGTGGTCACGGTGCTGTTCAGCAGGTTTTGCGGCTAACGGAGCACATAACTCGAGGATTCAACGAGAAGCTTATGACCGGCGTCGTCCTTCTCGATATTGAAAAGGCATTTGACAAGGCCTGGCAGCAGGTCTCCCGTACAAGCTCGTATATCCTGGTCTCCCCGATAGTACGATCCATCTAGTGGCATCGCATCTGTCGGGTCGCAGCTTCTACGTGCGTATGGATGAGACGAGGTAGAGTGTCAAATTCGTGGAGGCTAGCGTTCCGCTGGCAGTGCGGTGACTCCGGTGCTCCTCGTCCTGTATGTCAATGACATACCGAGGGAACACCACTGCATTGTACGCGGACGACACCGCCATTGTCGACCAATCGTGGAAGGTAGGTCTGCTCCACGCACGTCTACAGCGTCATCTCGATGATCTCGCCGAATACTACTGTATTTGGCGAATAAGAATTAACGCTGGGAAGTGCGAGGAGCTCCTATCCACCAAGAAGAGAAACGTCGATCCTCCAGACCTGGACATCGACGACACGACTATCGACTGGGTCGCCGAGGCCAAGTACCTCGACGTCATACTCGACAACAAACTGACGTTTAGATACCATACCGACAACGTACTGGACAAGACAACCAGACTATTCGCCATGCTGTACCCACTACTGAACCGGTCACAATTATCGCTGTATAGTAAGGCCATGCTTTACACCAGCCTAATTCGGCCGCTGACGACGTACGCGGCACCAACCTGAGCTTTCGCGCACGCATTCCTTAAACGATTGCAGGTACTTCAGAACAAGATACTGAGCGTCATACCGGACGCGCACTAACAGGTGGGCTGAAAAGTTCATAGGCTTGCATAGAAAAAATTTTTTTTTGATAGAATTTGATTTTATTATTCAATATAGTTCCCTTCGAGGGCGATACAACGATTATAGCGGTCATACAATTTTTCTATACCATTTTTATAACACGATTTGTCTTTAGCCTCAAAATAGGCTTCAGTTTCGGCGATTACCTCTTCATCGGAGCAAAATTTCCGTCCAGCGAGCATCCTCTTGAGGTCTGAGAACAGAAAAAAGTCGCTGGGGGCCAGATCTGGAGAGTACGGTGGATGCGGAAGCAATTCGAAGGCCAATTCTTGCAATTTCGCCATCGATTTCATTGATTTGTGACACGGTGCATTGTCTTGATGAAACAGCACTTTCTTCTTCTTCAAATGAGGCCGCTTTTTCGCGATTTCGTCTTTTAAACGCTCCAATAACGCTACGTAATAGTCGCTGTTTATGGTTTTTCCCTTTTTAAGATAGTCAATGAATATTATACCATGAGTATCCCAGAATACTGATGCCAGAACCTTGCCAGCCGACTTTTGCGTCTTTCCACGCTTTGGAGTCGGTTCATCACGTGCAGTCCACTCGGCTGACTGTCGATTGGACTCCGGTGTGAAATGAAATGAAAAAAAAAATGAAATGATGAGCCATGTTTCATCCATCGTCACATATCGACGCAAAAATTCGGATTTATTACGATTGAACAGCTCCAAACACTCCTTAGAAGCATCGATTCGTTATTGTTTTTGGTCGATTGTGAGCTCGCGCGGCACCCACTTTGAACAGAGCTTTTGCATATCCAAATATTCATGCACGATATGACCAACACGTTCCTTTGATATCTTTAGGGTCTTAGCTATCTCAATCAACTTCACTTTACGGTTATCAAAAATTATTTTGTGGACTTTTTTGATGTTTTCGTCGGTAACAGCCTCTTTGGGGCGTCCACTGCGTGCATCGTCCTCGGTGCTCATTTCGCCTCGTTTAAATTTACCAAACCACTTCTCTACGGTTGATTTTCCTGGTGCAGAGTCCGAATAATGTTTATTAAGCCAAGCCTTGGTTTCAACAGTATTTTTTTTCGCCAAATGCAATGCTTTATTAACACACGAAATTCCTTTTTATCCATTTTTTCAAGGTAACAAAAGTTCTTTCACTAAAAATGCTATAACTCAGATACTAATAGTGCAACAGCTGTCAAATTTATACACGCGTCTTTTGAAGGTTAGGGCTAACTAAAAATCATATGGATTTGATACTAGTAGCGCCATCTATGTGTCAGCCTACGAACATTTCAGCCCACCTGTTATTTCGTTCTGAACGATGCTTTGTATAATGATCTCCGGATCCATACACTCTGCGAGTTTGTTCGTTGTCAAGCTCGCACTCTGTACGGCTGGTCCGGATCTAGTCAGAACGCCCTGATCAACACCCTCGACGCTTATGACCCGTCCAACTTGTAGTACCGCTACAGGCGGCCAAAGCTACTGGCGTTGTGATGGATAGACCTCCCCCTGATCTGACAGAACTGGTCACGTCTCGGGCTGTGAGTCGTGGGTAGCGAGCTTCTCTCGCGCCCCGAGCCCCCCCCCCCCGTACACTACCGTGTAAATCAACATCTACCATTGCTCAAGCCGTTCCATCCGCTCTCCTCGATACATTATATCGTGAGACGAGCGACTTATCGTCCTGAGTCACTGTCCCTCGCACTCAATCTGGAAGCGCATACAGCGCTGGCATACCACTGAACGGAACTAGGATGTATTAGAATGTACTATGGAAATATAAAATAAAAAAAGTTTAAGAAGAAAATATTGACAATAAACATAAACGTGTGGATACACACACACACACACATACATAAAAAGTGAGAGAACAAGCTGTCTATCCACATAAGAATATTATTTTTTGAGAATGATATTTAAGAGAACTTTAATTTAATATCTATAATTAATTAAAAGTATCGTGATTATCAACTATTACTACTTTTCACCTTTAGGCTATCAGCGTAAATAACAACTATTTGAAATATTGTAAAACAATAACAAGCAAACCTGTTTTTTGTCAGTTGATTGTTGTCATTGGATGATTGAATGGAAAGATTCAATGTTATTATTAATAAATTAAATAAAATAATACTTAATGTCAATTAGCTCCTTAAAAAGGGAATATTACTCATTGTTTATTATTGAGGTGATGAGTAGAAAAAAATAATATTTTTGATTGGTAATTTTATTCCAAAATTTCCATATACGAGATACTCAAAAGAAATGTAAACTTTCTTTCTTGTGGAACTAATGCCCTTTTTATATTAAATATTTTTCATTTTAAGTGTTCAAGTAGTTACAAGATAATACAGTAACTGCAAAAGAATGCAATGTATCATAATCAAAATAAAGATTTAACATCCCTTTGCAACTTTAAATTCACTTTATGTCTTAAGTGAATAATTTGTTTTGAAGGGCTGTATTTATTCAAATTTTTGTCCGCAAAGGTATTTACTTAAATATTTCACTAACAAATGCAACTATACTTATTATGAAAATCTGTAAAATTGTTTTTTGCAACTATTCATTTATATATATATATATATATATATATATATATATATATATATATATATATATATATATATATATATATATATATATATACGAGATCAGACAATTAAGTAATGCGACAAAATTCAAAAATCGAGTATATTTAAAAATTAAGGAACATCGCTGCGATCCCCTTCAAAGTAGTCCCCTCCCGCATCTATATACTTATTCCAGCGAGTTTTCCAGTTTTCGTAACAATTCTGGAACACTTCTTGTGGGACCTCTCCGAGTACCCTCGTCACAGATTCTTGGATATCTTCAACGGAGTCAAAATGTCGACCTTTGACGAATTTTTTCATATGGGGGAATAGGAAAAAGTCGCAGGGTGACATGTCCGGTGAGTAGCGCGGTTGTGGTAACGTTGCGATGCCTTTAGACGCCAAAAACTGAGAGACACTGAACGCACTGTGACAGGGAGCATTGTCGTGATGCAGAACCCAAGTCTTCGCGATCTCTGGACGCACTCTGAGCACCCTTTTTCGTAATTTTTCGAGCACATTGCGGTAGAATACTTGATTTACGGTTTGTCCAGGTGGTACGAACTCTTTGTGAACCACTCCTTTGCTGTCGAAGAAGCAAATCAACATGGTCTTCACTTTGGACTTGCTCATTCTCGCCTTCTTTGGCCTTGGTGCTCTCACGGCCTTTTTTAAAATCGGCATGCCACCGAAGCACCTGACTACAACTCAGGGCATCACTACCATACACTTTAAGTACTTTTTCATAAGTTTCTGTCGCGGTTTCGCCGAGTTTTGCACAAAATTTTATCGCGCACCGTTGCTCTAAATTTCTCTGTTCCATTTTCGTGACATGCACTACTCGCGCGTTGTTACAAAACACTAAACAGCTGGCAAAGAAATGATCGTACGAGGATGGTCAAGGTCTTAATCGAGAGAGTAGGGATCTGCTATTACGGTGACGGAGTTACAGGTTCGCAGTGTTACCACAGGCCGAGAAAAAAAATCGGTCGCATTACTTAATTGTCTGATATATATATATATATATATATATATATATATATATATATATATATATATATATATATATATATATGTACATATATATATATATATATATATATATATATATATATATATATATGTACGAAGAGACAGAGATTTTGTGTAATTAAAAACTAGGAACAAAATGGCATCCCTAGCGAAATACGTAAACAACGGAAATTAATCTGTTATCATTTGTTACACAATTCTGATTTTAAAAAAATAGTTTATTGAATAAGAGGATACTCTGTTTACGAAAATTTTAATCTTTAGATACTCGCATAATGCATGCAATGTATTCATATATTGCAATTTAAATATGTGATTTTCGATAATAAAGCGCATAAGCATAAATAAAAAAAAATGATCATACTCATGTGTTGAATATATTTGATGAGAAATTATTTCTGGTTTTTTGCAGTCAGAAAAAAAATCTTTTATGCAGGTGAATGTAGTCACAATGCCAGAACAGTATTGTTATTACTATTCGTTTTATTTTATATTACCGCCGAATTTCTTCCTTAAATATACTTCACGTTTGCTCCTTTTTTCACTCTACTTATTGTAATAGAAAAGTTACTGTTGGACAATATATACATATATTAATTTGCTTAATGTGGGCGATTATTATGACTCTTATAATATCATAAAAAAATGTCTAGTATAAAATTATCACGGCTGATTTTTCCAAGATAACCAACTTATTCTCCTCTTGTAAATACACACGCACACACACACACACACACATATATATATATATATATATATATATATATATATATATATATATATATATATATATATTCTACGCATTTTCATAAATGTACGTATTTTCGTAAATGTTGGCATATGTGAATAAATGTGTATTTTGCATAAGGAAAAACGTAGATGAATTTCATTTATCTCGAGGGACGCATTTAACTATTCAGTATTTTATATTTAAATACTAGAATGACAAATATTCGACATTTTAAATTATATATATATATATATTATATATGTTAAGAAAAAAGAGATATACAGACAAACAAAGAGAGAAATTAGAGATATCTAACTTTTATATGAATAATTTTAGATGTTGAGAATTAAATTAAATACAAAATGAATTCAGAAAAATAAAATATTTGTTTTTTTAACAACCGAAAACTTTTTAACTAACAACTTTTTCATTAATGAATTACTAGAAAATAAAAAAATCTAAAATCAAAAAGTTTTGTAAAATTCAAATATAATTACAATATTCAAATAAATGTTGTATGCATATATATATATGTATATATATATATATATATATATGTATATATATAAACATATATATATATATATATATATATATATAAACATATATATATATATATAAATATATATATATATATATATATATATATATAAATATATATATATATATATATATATAAATGTGTATGTGTGTGTGTGTGTGTGTGTATGTAGAGAGAGAAAGGAGAATTGTCTTATAACGATGTTGAATGGATTTTGATAAAGTAATCTCTATAATTGAGGCTTCATCTATTGAGAAATATTTTCAGAATTTTTGGAAGTGTACACAACAAAAATTTTAAAGTTATCCATTACTGTTTAAATGTTTCATTGTCATACACATTGGATATTCTATACTCAATTTTTTGTTCACTTAATAATTTTTAGATTAGGCATTTACATGTACGGTACTTATTTTTTTCAATTTCTTGCCAAACAAATTGTATGTTTCTTTATATTTTTATTTACCCCCACTGAATGATGATAACTTTTATTTTTTTTCGGATATTGATTACAAAAATTGCTCGCTATTAATTTTTGTAATTTTTGTATTATGTAAATTTTAATATTAAACCTATTTCATCAGCACTAAAGAAGCACTTATATTGTTTTCTTTTGTTATTTTTTGTCACTGTCTGAGTTAATAACTTCATTTGCTACTGGATATTTCTTTAGAAATGTTAAGAAAGATAATATTAAATATATGAAATAATTTTTATATTTTTAATGTAACATTTCGTATATTTACAAAATTCGTTTGTTTTTAACTATAAAATTTTGTCCATTATTGATGTAGTTTTTCTTATTTAAATGCGTAACAAAAGAATTAATTCTATATTTTAATGACCGCCAAATTTGTAATATATACAATTAATAATAAACAATTCATATTTGGTTTAAACCTTCTATAAATTAGTCATAGATCAAAAGTTGACGAAAATCTATTTCATGTGTTAAACCAGGTTTGTGGAATCGGAATCGAAAGTCAGAATCAACAGTTATAATTGCCAAGTGGATTTTTTTATGAAATTGGAGTCTGAGTAAATTTCAATATCGAAACGAAAGTGAAAATCTCATTCAGACTCTCTTGATACTAAATTCTAGTCTTTTCGTTCATTTAAAGTTTTACAATATATTAAACTCTATTTACACTTCAGGTAACACTTTCTAATGTCCCTCTCTTATATTCAAAAATATTTTTTACATATTTGAAGTTTCTACCAACATTAATTCAATTTTCAATTTTTGTTTCTTTATTCAATTTATTCTTTGAAATGACAACTTCTAGTGATATACTATCACAAGATATCACTAATAGCATATACTTACTTCTTGATGCAGGGAATCTATATTTTCTCGTAAGATTAAGATGTGAGATATTTTTTTCTAAATTTTGATATGTACTTGTAATTTTAACAGTTTATCAAAATATTGGTCATAAAACATATCTTTTGCATCATTTCAGAACTGTTCTACAATGTTCAATACATTTTTATATTTATTGTGTAATATAAGATGTGAATTACAAAAATTGAGTACGTATTTAACACAAAAGTAGTAAATATGTTTATAACAATGAATAATGTAAATATGTTGTTTGGCTGTTATGAAACTTATTTATCATACGAGGTTTGGAAATTTAATTCATAGATGGGCACAAAAAAAAACACAATTTTAGTGAAACGAAAAATGTTTGATATTTATTCAAAATAATCTCTATTTACTTTAATGCGCTTATTGTATTTTTCTAAAAGTTTTTGAAATTGTAAACTTATTTTAAAAATTCTGTGTACACGATATTTGTAATTGATTTGTATTCTTCTGTACACTGAAACTTAATACGAAGGTGGTCCCAGAAGTACCCGACCCAACAAAGAAAACACAAACATTTTGGAAAAAAATATTTTTATTTTTCAACATAATTTCCTTTCAGCTCTATACACTTTTCCCATCGACGTTCAATAAGTTTGATACCCTTTTTATAATAAGAACTGTCTTGCTCCTCAAAATACCCATTAACTGCCGACATCACTTCTTCATCGTTGGGAAATCTTTGACCACTGAGACATTTTTTCAAGTTTGGGAACAGAAAATAATCTGAGGGGGCTAAATCTGGCGAATAGGGTGCATGAGGTAGCAATTCAAACTTTAATTCATTAATTTTGGCCATTGCAATAACGGATTTGTGAGCTGGTGCATTGTCTTGATGAAACAACACTTTCTTCTTAGCCAAATGCGGCCGTTTTTGGTTGATTTCTTCGCTCAAACGTTGCAATAAGTTCGCATAATACTCGCCGTTGATAGTTTTTCCTTTTTCAAGATAGTCAATGAAAATCATCCCACGCGCATCCCAAAAAACCGACGTCATGACCTTGCCTGCAGATGAAACGGTCTCCGCCTTCTTTGGAGCCGGTTCTCCCTTTCCGTCCATTGTTTTGATTGTTCTTTTGTCTCGGGTGTGAAGTGTTGGACCCATGTTTCATCCATGGTTATGAAATGGCGCAAAAATTCTGCTTTGTTGCTGTGAAACTTCGCTAAACACTCAATTGAAACATCTTCACGACACTGTTTTTGCTCGAGTGTGAACAAACGCGGCACCCATCTTGCACACAGCTTCCTCATGTCCAAATTTTCAGATAATATGCGGTATACCGCACTTTTTGAAATGCCTACTATGTCTGCTAGCTCGCGCACTTTCAGTCGACGATCATCCTGTACCGCTCTGTGGATTTTCTTCACCATTTCTGGAGTCGTCACCTCATTTGGTCGACCACTGCGATGCTCGTCATGGCAGCCCGTACGGCCTCGTTTAAACTCTGCTACCCAATATTTCACTGTTGTAAACGAAGGAGCAGACTCACCCAGAGTAGAATCCAGTGCAGCTTTTATATTGGTTGGGCTGAGGCCTTTCAAATAAAAGTATTGTATCACGGAACGATGACCAATTTTCTCCATTTTCACAAATTCACTGAAAACGTTCACTATTGATGGCTGCCAAACAAATACTAAACAACGTGGCGTCCTCAAACTTGAAACATATGCTTTATAGATTGTGTACCTTCTAATACAGTGATATTTTTCAAACAACTACCGCCATCTCTAGGTCAGGCCGGGTACTTCTGGGACCACCTTCGTATACTACTGATAGATCTGAATATATCTTCATGCATCTAGAGAGACTAGCATAAAACTAGTCCTGCCTAAATACTGTTTCTATATGACTGTTTCATTGGAATCGATGAATATGACGATTCGTGAAATATCGGAATAATCTGAAATAGAATAGAAAAATCTGAATTGTAGAGTGTAGCAAGGGAAGCGGTGTTGCGAGGAGATAGTCTACACGACAAAACATTTTTTTGGTCTTATGGAAATCTAATGGATTTTTTTATATATAGAAAGATAATATTGTATGAGCTTTCACTCAAAAACAATTTTATGACATTTGATCCTAACACCCTTTTTATATTAGATACTGATATCTCAAGTACACTAAATCTAACTATACATTATCGTAAAATATAAGATATATTAGGACAAAATTGCATGTATACAGGAAAAGTAAATTTGTCTTCTATATAGAGTAATTTTTGTTCCGGAATCTTTTTTCCAATTGTAGCTTGCAAGAATTAACGTTTTAAATCCTCAACCATCATTTTGATATCTAATTTTGTGAAGTATCCAAAACAGGGCATGATTTGAAAACAAAGTTTTCAAATTTTCTCTATATTCAATTCAAACATTATTTCATACAAACTTTATTGTATATCTAATTGCTAAGATACATTTGTATAAATTAAACTAAAAGCAATAAATTCCGATAATGTAGGATAATATTATAAGGTACGAGGTCAGACAATTAAGTAATGCGACCGATTTTTTTCTCAGCCTGTGGTAACACTGCGAACCTGTAACTCCGCCACCGTAATAGTAGATCCCTACTCTCTCGATTGAGACCTTGACCACCCTCGTACGATCATTTCTTCGCCAGCTGTTTAGTGTTTTGTAACAACGCGCGAGTAGTGCATGTCACGAAAATGGAACAGAGAAATTTAGAGCAACGGTGCGCGATAAAATTTTGTGCAAAACTCGGCGAAACCGTGACAGAAACTTATGAAAAAGTGCTTAAAGTGTATGGTACTGATACCCTGAGTCATAGTCAGGTGCTTCGGTGGCATGCCGATTTTAAAAAAGGCCATTTTAAAAAAGGCGATTTTAAAGTGAAAACCATGTTGATTTGCTTCTTCGACAGCAAAGGGGTGGTTCACAAAGAGTTCGTACCACCTGGACAAACCGTAAATCAAGTATTCTACCGCAATGTGCTCGAAAAATTACGAAAAAGGGTGCTCAGAGTGCGTCCAGAGATCGCGAAGACTTGGGTTCTGCATCACGACAATGCTCCCTGTCACAGTGCGTTCAGTGTCTCTCAGTTTTTGGCGTCTAAAGGCTTCGAAACGTTACCACAACCGCCCTATTCACCGGACATGTCACCCTGCGACTTTTTCCTATTTTTCCATATGAAAAAATTCGTCAAAGGTCGACATTTTGACTCCGTTGAAGATATCCAAGAATCTGTGACGAGGGTACTCTGAGAGGTCCCACAAGAAGTGTTGCAGAATTGTTACGAAAACTGGAAAACTCGCTGGAATAAGTGTATAGATGTGGGAGGGGACTACTTTGAAGGGGAACGCAGCGATGTACCTTAATTTTTAAATATACTCGATTTTTGAATTTTGTCGCATTACTTAATTGTCCGACCTCGTATATTTAATATTCATTCTAGTGACCTCAACCAGTGTACACCACCATTGAATAGAAATTAACACACTGTGTTATTAATCATTACCAATGACTGTTACCATTATTCGTACCGTTGATTATTTTGCTATTAATTATTTAGTATTTGTACATATAAACAATGTGTAAATAATTTTAACAATAACAATATATGCACCATGTATACATAGAGACAGAGCACGTGAGCTTTGGATAGCGCTCATTTGTCTGCATCGCTAGGGCTCTCTTCCTCATCGATAACATATAACCCGGGGAGATGATGGTGTGAGGTAACAGATCAATTAGGTTTTTTGAAAATTTTCCTAACAACCAAAATCAAGATATGACAGAAATACAGCAAGATGCCTACACAATCAGAAAGAAGTCTAGACCATTAGGAACTCTTACCAAGGCACGACAAATTACAGAAAGCCTACGAAGGACTGGAACACTATCAGCCAAAATCAAAAACGGTTAAAACAAAAAAAAATTGGCCTGAGGCAAAGAAAAAAAATCGATAAGAGAATAACAAGTCGTCTATGTTTTTGAAATTTTTCCTAGAAATCAAAAGCTAGACATAGCAGAAAACGACTCAAGATCCAATACGTTAAGATTAAAAAAAATCTAACCATTGTCAGCAATAAATTAAAGAGACTCAGTAATAAATTAAACCCGTAAAAAAAACGACTCAGGACAGTCATCTTCCGACTCACGCACAGACAGGACCTCTCCTCTTTGTTTATCTAAAGGTGATACGCTGCTTGATTTTTAGTAACACAGTTATTTTCATTAAGCTTGGTGGTTCGCCCTATATGGCGAACACTCCTCCACGGATCAGCCACGACACCAGGTTCCCACCAGTTGGTGGAGGCGATACAGCTCCTCAATGCTTGTGGGCACTAACGTCCCCACAGCCACTGAGTGGTCTCTCTCCACCTCTGGTGGTTTGTTCTGTAACACCGACGCTCCCCACGTCTCTTTGAATCTGTGATGGCACCTGAAATTTTACGGCTTGGAGGAGACGGTAGAGCGTCTTGTTGCTGTAGCCACGGAGGATATTCCCTTAGTCACTACAGACTCCAAGTTGATGTTCTTTCTTCTCCCTGGCAATTCGCTCTTTATAACGAACGCTCATCACGGCTCCTCAGATCTGTGACAACGCTTGATTTTCACTAATCGGCGGAGACGGTACGACATCTCATTGCTGTGTACACGGCGAAATTCTTTCTTAGTTCCCATAGAAGCGACCAGTCTAGCCTCCAACTCCATTCATGCAACGTTGGAAACTTTTTCATTGATTGGTGTTAGATAATTAGCCGCAGTTT
This sequence comes from Acanthacorydalis orientalis, assembly GCA_034766995.1. Classification (NCBI taxonomy): domain Eukaryota; kingdom Metazoa; phylum Arthropoda; class Insecta; order Megaloptera; family Corydalidae; genus Acanthacorydalis; species Acanthacorydalis orientalis. The sequence continues at coordinate 3,400,914 of CM068321.1, read as the reverse complement.
AAGCCACAGTTGTAACTATTCTCACACCATACGATTGGTGGCTCGACAATCATAAATATCTTAGCATTCGTTTTCCACAAACAATTGTCTTTGTTGAAGTAATTCAATAGGATTTCTACAATAAAATAACGCACTTTAAAAATTATTATAGTAATGCATATTTTTCAAGTATTCTAATTTTATAAAATAAAAAAATTGTGTGCGTGGAAAGCCACGTGGTAGAAGTGAAATTTCTTTGCGATGGATATAACGATATAAGAGAGTATAATTGGTATAAGAGTAAGGTATTATTATTAGTTTTTATAAAGAACTATTTTCTGTTAAATGAAAATATTTCTTCTAAATTCCTTATGAGCATTTTTATGATGACTAAAATTACTGTACAGAATATTGAGTTCACTTGCATTTATCGTTGGTTGATTGCTAGTTACTGATACTGCGAATCTTTCATAATAGTTTAAATCTACAAGTTGAGCTACACTGTCAACAGCTGTCTCGGCGATAAGTCCAGACGGGGAACTGTTCTTAAGTAACGCTTTCTTCCGTTAACGAAATTCCCGCGCATATTGCGCTACACTTTTAGGTATTTTGGGAGGATTTCTGCTCTTTTTCGTTCGCGATGGCTTCTCACTTGACGTGCATTGGATATTTTCAAACGCTATCGCCGATACAGTACTTGTTGATGGCACAGAAACTCAACCTTTAGTCACCACCTCCGTAGCTCCACGTCACGACTTATATTTCGTGTCGTGTTGAGGTAACACAGATTTTGTATCGCATGTAAACGGGTTTACCCTCGCTATAAGAAAATTCTTGTTACGGCGTATTTCGACTTTGCTTGATTACCTGTCAAACATCAAAACATTGTTGTTTTCGTGAATACTTAAACAAAACGTGTATGTAGTGTACACTATAAGAAGTACATTCCGAAAAATGTGTTCACAGTAAAATAAGCTGATTTTCACTTATAATAATGTTATTATTCATGATCTGTGTTTATAGTACAAGGGTGGTCCCAGAGGTACCCGACCCAACAAAGAAAACACAAAAATTTTGAAAAAAAATATTTTTATTTTTCAACATAATCTCCTTTCAGCTCTATACACTTTTCCCAGCGATGTTCAATAAGTTCGATACCCTTTTTATAATAAGAACTGTCTTGCTCCTCAAAATACCCATTAACTGCTGATATCACTTCTTCATCGTTGGGAAAACTTGGATCACTGAGCCATTTTTTCAAGTTTGGGAACAGAAAATAATCCGAGGTGGCTAAATATGGTGAATAGGGTGCATGAGGTAGCAATTCAAACTTTAATTCATTAATTTTGGCCATTGCAATAACGGATTTGTGAGCTGGTGCATTGTCTTGATGAAACAACACTTTCTTCTTAGCCAAATGCGGCCGTTTTTGCTTGATTTCTTCGCTCAAACGTTGCAATAAGTTCGCATAATACTCGCCGCTGATAGTTTTTCCTTTTTCAAGATAGTCAATGAAAATTATCCCACGCGGATCCCAAAAAACCGACGCCATGACCTTGCTTGCAGATGAAACGGTCTTCGCCTTCTTTGGAGCCGATTTTCCCTTTTCAGTCCATTGTTTTGATTGTTCTTTTCTCTCGGATGTGAAGTGATGGACCCATGTTTCATCCATGATTATGAAACGGCGCAAAAATTCTGCTTTGTTGCTGTGAAACTTCGCTAAACACTCAATTGAAACATCTTCGCGACACTGTTTTTGCTCGAGTGTGTGCAAACGCGGCACCCATCTTGCACACAGCTTTCTCATGTCCAAATTTTCAGATAATATGCGATGTGCCGCACTTTTTGAAATGCCTACTATGTCTGCTAGCTCGCGCACTTTCAGTCGACGATCATCCAGTACCGCTTTGTGAATTTTCTTCACCATTTCTGGAGTCGTCACCTCATTTGGTCGACCACTACGATGCTCGTCTTGGCAGCTCGTACGGCCTCGTTTAAACTCTGCTACCCATTATTTCACTATTGTAAACTAAGGAGCAGACTCACCCAGAGTAGAATCCAGTTCAGCTTTTATATTGGTTGGGCTGAGGCCTTTCAAATAAAAGTATTGTATCACGTAGCGATGACCAATTTTCTACATTTTCACAAATTCACTGAAAACGTTCACTATTGATGACTCTCAAACAAATACTAAACAACGTGGCGTCCTCAAACTTGAAACATATGCTTAATAGATTGTGTACTTTCTAATACAGTGATATTTTTCAAACAACTACCGCCATCTCTAGGTCAGGTCGGGTACTTGTCGGACCACCCTCGTATTAGACACAAATGTACATCAGGGGTTAAAAGTTACTAATTCTGCCACCGCGAACGCTCGCTTCACATTTCCCTTACATTTCTTCGGCGACTAACAATGATTTCGTGATGCGTTGAGACATTACAGATTTTGTGACATGCACAAACGGGTTTATCCTGGATATAAAAGTTTCACTTCAGAAATAGTATAAAACATGTAACGATATATAACCATAAAATCTCATTTAACTGAAATCATTTTTAAATGATTAAAATACGATTTGATTTAAAAAACCTTTTCAGTAAGAAAAACCTTTTCCAAAATTATTACTCGATTAATTTTAATTTAAACTAAACCCAAATGTATTCTACCAGTTTTAATAACATAATCATGTCATTCTTCATCCAAGGGTAACGTTAAATATAAATATTGTATTTTATAATATCATAATTCGAACGCGACTATCAAATATGCATCGCACTTCGCTAATTAATTGACCCGTTGAATGAGGCAGTACACATAAAAAACTTGTATATGAGTATTTTAACCATTGTTCTGGATGTCAATGTTACACGAATTAATTTTATTTTTTTGGCATTCAAATTTATTTCAGATTATGGATTGTTGAATCTTATTGATTGATCTATTTATTGTTAGTTATTATATAATGACATGAGACATAAAATTGATATTGTATTTAAACTGTAAAAATGTCTATAATTATATTCACATTAACAATAAAGTTTAAATAGTAATAAGCAAAAAAATTTTAAAAAAGGAACAAATTGTGCTGAAATTATATTTATTATATCATAATTTCTTAATATTCTAGATTTGAAATAAATATCAACTATTCAAAAACATAATAGTTTCTAATATAACATCACGTTCAACAAACAAAAACGTAATTTGGTTCTATGCGTTCGTGGAATCAGAGTAGTAATATTTACATGAAATGCATATCTTAACCTAGAAGAAAATATTAATCTCTAATTACTTCAATATGTAAATAATACAACAGTATTCTGAGATTATTTCTTTAATTCATAAATAGACTTTTCAATAGTTGTACTTACAATTTAGATTTACATCAGTAATTTAAGTTTACAATTTGCGCTATTTATAATATCAGAAGATCCAACCATATAATTATTACCACCTAATAAGTGCTGCTGTTAAATTTTTAAAATATAGTTTCCTAATAAGCCTCAAAATATCGAATGAAATTTAAAAAAGGGAGACGATATACATATTCAATGATATTCCGTACGAAATATGTACATGTATATATATATACATATATATACATGTATATGTATATATATATATATATATATATATATATATATATGTATATATATATATAAATATATATATATATATATATATATATATATATATATATATACATATATATATATATATATATACATATATATATATAATAAAATTATGTGCAAAATTATTTTAGTAGGAGAACTTAGCCAGCCATTGTATCAATCAAATTAAAAGATCACCTTTCATAATTAATTTGTTTTAAAAATTATCATGCAATATATATATATATATATACATATATATATATATACATATATATATATATATAGAGAGAGAGAGGGGGGGGGAGGTATGCATTACGTGTAACAATTGATTCGGTGCTTCCTTTATAGCAAATGAATATTTATTTACCGCAAAATGAATTACATTTATATCCTGGAAATATCTCCCCTAATTTTGCATAACTTTGTACCATCTGTCGGGTATCTGACGAATCTCTTGTCGAAAATAAAATGACAGCTATTATTCAATGATGTTCTAATGTATTTTCGTGCCTCTTTCACTTCTTTTAAAAAATGGGCATCAACCAGTTGATGTTGGTGTAACCGGAGTAGATGATAATCTGACGGAGCTAGGTCGGCTGAATACGCTGTATAAGGGGGAACTTCTTACTCCAACGAGAAATAACATCTTTGGTCATTTTCTCGACATGCAACCGTTCGTTGTATTACTGAACAATGACTTGCCTCATTCCTTCGCCAGTGAATGGTCTTTTTCTCTCTAATTTATCACTTTAATGGATGAACTGCTCTTGGTAAAGCTCTGAATTTAAAATCTGACAAATTCGAGCAACTCATAATACACGACACTTAATATCCCACCAATTACAAAATGACACTTTTTTGGCTTGAATATTTAGTTTTGGAGTCAATGATTCACCGCGGTAATCAATGATTTTCGGCGTTAAAGATTGTCGAATAAAACTTAATATAATCGCCGGTTATGATTTTATACAAAAAAGGGTGCGTGTAACACAGTACGCGCGCATGGAATGAAACTCCTTTACCTTCGAGTGAAATGTAAAGTGTTTTAGAAGCATGGTGTGATAAATGCATGGTTTAATGATATTAAAATCTCCACTGAGAATCATTGGTAACTTATACTTTCCTCTGCCAAGGAACCCTGCACCTTCATGAGTGTACGGTAGTAATGAACCATGTATGAAGTAGATTATATCGTACATTTTTTGATTCGGAGAAATATAAATCACTACAATTACAATTTTTTTTCCATTTTCCATTTTTCACTCAACAACCCAGAATTCACCAACTGCTTCTGCTACCGTCTCACCAAATAATTAAGGTTGTACAACAGTCATATCTGAACGGAGTGACAATGTTATTAAACCAGCGCTCACTTCTGCTATCTACGCATGATCCATCCTTTTTCTACCTCCTCCCTACACTTAACGTCATAATAATTTCCGTAACACTTTTTCGTCTCGGTCTAGAAAATTTACTTTCAACGCAGCTAAATGAGTTTCGGTTCAAAAATTCTTCTTTTAAACCTTGTGAGAGCGGATATAGCCGTATGGAATCACTTTTCTTTGTTTTTCGGGCTAAAATTATGTAATACCCATCAATCAACCACTGAATTTTTCCCAGCAGATTTAGACAAATTACTTGCTGAGTAACTCCGGGATGTTGGCCGAGTTCATATTCATTCTGAGCAGAGTTTTCACGTAACAACAACTCAAGCTCCTCGTCTTCAATTTTTTTCCGTTGTCCGGAACGTTCTTGATCGGAAAGATCAACATCACCACTCCAAAACCGTTAAAACCATTTTTTTACAAATTTAAGTAAATATAACGAAAAATCATTATAAAAGTGATGTCATTTCGTACGTCGTACCATAGATGCTACAAAGACAGCATGAGACTTACAAAGGAACATAGCAAAGTGTGTGATTGTGAGAGACGAGTTTCTTAGCGCATTTGTTACCCGGACGAGCCACATAGATGGATAGAAAACGTAATACAAGACGTTGCACGTCATGTGCTGACGATGAGAAGTACGTAACGCTAAAATGTTACAGTATGTAAGTGCTGATACGAGTGTCTCGTAACTTATTACTGTTGCCGTAATGAGTCAATATCCGCTCAACGCTTCTGAATACTGGTCGAGCAACAGAGAGTAAAGCATAAATTTTACAAATTTAAATTACTAACAAAATCTATAATATACATCCGATTTCAGTAAAAATAGTATCCATCGATGCAAATTGACAAAATCTAAACCAAAGCAAATTATATATATATATATATATAGTACTCCCTGTCGTACCGCAACATCTCATCTGCTCTTTTGTAGTACTAGAGGGAACGATTTTTAGAATAGAGACGCCCATTTAAGCGCTCCGGCAAGAGCATAGCAATTCGATATTCAGTGCTCCTTTTTTGATGCATTAATATATGTGCTATGTAGAGTAGGAGTAGAGTAGAAGATATCGATGCACTATCGCAGATACCTACGAAAGGAAGCTTTGTATATATATATATATATATATATATATATATATATATATATGTATATATATATATATATATGTATATATATATATATATATATATATGTATATATATATATATATGACTTTATTTTTCTAATAATGAATCAAATATCTTGTTTAAATTAATGATTTCTTTAACATGTTTAATAATAAGAATAAATTTAACAAACCTTCACTAATTGTACGTATTAATTACAGAACATATTTAAAGTAGTAGTAGCACTTCTGATATAAAATTTTATTATAGCTTCACTGAAATACAATTAACTTAATGGTTAAACACAACAAACAGCGTTGTAATTTTCACTGAGAAAAGGAGGTGTACGTTAATAATAATTTCGATTTCTGTATTCACTTCCTCCTTTGTTCTCTGTTTATACATTTACTTATATATATATATATATATATATATATATATATATATATATATATATATATATATATAGTTTGCGTAAATACATTTTGAATGTATATGTGTATGTAGCCATGATTTAGTAATTTTATTAAAGATGTAAATTTCAGTTCTCGAGACTATAATTTACACTTGATTTTCTCTTGTAGGTTCGGTATGTTTATATCTTTTACACTAAGATTTTAAAATTATTGTATTGAGGATAAATGTTTTATAATTTGTAAACAATATGGAAGCGCTTTTGAATTAATCAAATTTGAGTGTATTCAATTTCTAAAATGGATTTGTTTAAGGATTGATTTTTACTGGTTTAATATTTGTTGAAGTTTTTCTCTTTCTATTTATATTAACTTGTATTCGAGCCAAATTTTATTATTATCTAAATGCTTTTGTATTCCTTATTTTTGTATATATATATATATATATATATATATATATATATATATATATATATATATCATCATCATCATCTTCAGCCCCTGTTAATCCACTGCTGGATAAAGGCCTCTTCCATGATTTTCCATTTTGTTCGATTCAGTGTCTCTCTTTTCCACAGTTTTCCAAGAAAGTTTTTAATATCCTTATCCCATCTGTTCATTGGTCTCTTTCTCGGTCTTTTCATATTCCTTGGTTCCCAATCAATAATTTCTCTTGTCCATCGGTTGTCTTCTCTTCTTGCGATATGTCCCGCCCATTTCCATTTCAGACTCTTTACTCTTCTTATTATATCTGTGACTCATGTTTGTTTTCGTATCCATTCTATTCTCTTTCTATTTCTTCTTGTTGTTCCCAACATGCAACTTTCCATACTTCGTTGTGTTGTTTGGAGTCTTTGAACTATTTTGGCGTTAAGCACCCATGTTTCGCTGCCGTAGGTAAGGACCGGTAGTATACACTGATCAAATACTTTTTTCTTTAAACAGAGTGGGATTGCTGATTTAAATATCGAGGCGTTTCGTCCAAAAGAGCTCCATCCCATTTTTATTCTCCTATTTACTTCTTCAGTGAATGATCCATCTCTGTCGATAAGCTGGCCTAGATAGACATATTTCGTAACTTCTTCTATTTCCGTTCCTTTTATTTCAATTTTCTTCGGACACACAAACGCATTGAACAGTACTTTTGTCTTTGTATGATTCATGTTGAGGCCGATTTTTTGACTTGCATCGTTTAGTTCTTCTATCCTCTTTTGCAGCTCTTCCGGAGTATTTGCGAAAATAACTATATCATCGGCCAACCGGAGATGGCTTAATCTTTCGCCCGTTATCTCGATTCCTTTGTCCTCCCATTCGAGCGATTTGAATAGTTCTTCCAAGGCCGCAGTAAACAATTTCGGAGAAATTGCATCTCCCTGTCTTACACCTTTCTCGATTTTTATCTTTCTTGTTTCTTCATGTAGCTTCACCGACATCGTTGCTTTTTTATAGATGTTATCTAGCAGCTCGATATATGTGCCCTCTATGCCCTGGTTCTTCAATGCAGATATTACCGACAGGGTGGTGATGGGGTCGAAAGCCTTCTAGTATATATAGGCAAAAGTATAAAAAGAGGAAAACAATATATATATATATATAATATATATATATATATATATATATATATATTGTTTTCCGGTTTTTATACTTTTGCCTATATATATATATATATATATATATATATATATATACATACACACACACACACACACACATATATATATATATATATATATATATATGTATATTTATGTTCAGGCAGGTATTTCAAATGTTTTTGCCTTATATAATAGAGTCTATCTAAATCTATTATTTATAAGATCGAAAAACTCAACAAAATTTATATAATAAATTATACTCTAATTATTCTATACTTCTTATATGAAAAATCAATGAGAGAGTAACTTTTCAGACAAAGTTATTTGCAAAACGGATCTCTATGTTATATTTATAATATATTATTAATTATTATACAATATTATCGATTTATTAAACAATGCCAAGTTCTTCTGAACGTTCTATATTGAGTTTCATAGTCACAAATTCAAGTTGAAAATATCATCTCGAATGAACTATTTGGTAATTTATATATAGGTAACTAATAAGAAATCTTCTTTGACCATGTTAATTTACTCTATGATTTTCTTTCTTTTATATAATATATTGATAATATCTATTTTTTATAGTATTGATCCAATACTCATCCATATAGAATTGTCTTTCATAGTAATGCGACGATAAGCAGCCTTTTGATTCTATATACATAAATGTATTCTCGTTTACCAATCAATGCTCTTCTTTGGAGACTGTAAAAGTTATTATTTAAATAAATGTTTTAAGAAAATATGTTTGTGTATTGTTTGTTAAATGTAAGAAACATATTGCGTGATATCTCTGTGACACTTTTCAATATTTTACATTCGTTCAATTCGGAAAGCTGTCAAATCAACACAAAAAAAATTATTGACTTGACACGTCAAACATTAAGCACATGAAAAATGAAATCATGCCCCACCATCAAAATATTGAACATAGTGGCGCCATCTATATGTGATGCTCGGAACTTTTCATCTTGCCTTGCTACATATTGTTAGATAATAATTGTAGATATGAGTTATTGAAGCGCTATTTAGTAATTTTAATATTTTATGGAAAAAATTTTTTTGATTTGCCATAAATTTTTAATTATATACAAAACAACAGTATCACATACATAACTGGAAATATGATATATAGTAAAAAATTATGCATATCAGTTTAAAAATCGAAAATAAATATATTTTAAGGCAACATGATGCTTTTTTCTATCCTCCATGTTAAATTGTTATATTTTTATGTCACAAATCGTGCACACAACTCGCAGTCCAATCGACTACTCGCCGAATAACTTCAATGATCATTCATGACAAATAAACTGAAGTTAAATTTCAACAAAAGTAGTAGGCAAGTGGCTGTTTCCATCTACGGTCACTCCTTGCAACATAAAAACCATAACACTATTTGCATATTCCTTCTTTATGAATCCGGTGCCCATGTCAACATGTCCAGTAATTCTACCAGCATATTGGTCATACAACTCCTCGCAAGTTGTCATTTTTGATCGCACATTAATAAACTGAAATTGTCGTTGTCCTCCAAATTACTGACCATGCGCATTAAGTACGACGTGATGTAGTCGTTCACACTTGGTTTGAAAAGAATCAATCTCACAAGAATCGTTAATGAATTGATCGATGATAAAACAATTAATTTCCGTAATAAACGGAACGAAACGAGTTTGTAGGAAGTATGGTAATTTTTGATGGCTCCTCCAAAGTTACTATTTAAAATGTACGTTATATTATATCGTATAACCTAGTACTCTTTTGAATTAGTAAATTAACTTACACCATTAGAATTTCCATTCAAAATAATAATAGAAACATTGCAGATGGTGGCTACAATTTGAGTAGTTATTATAATAGAAATGTTTATAATTTTGCAAAATAAATTATAGTACAAATAATAATATTAAACTTGTGAATACTTACATTTACTAGTAAATCGATCACATCTGCAATGATAGGAGCATTCCGTGTTTCCCTGCACTGGTTAATGAGAACAATGGAGACGGTGGCTCAAACTTAAATATAACTTATTATACAAATGTTTCGTATTACCCAGAAATAAATTAGGTACTTGTAGATTATTGTATCTCACATAGCATGATTCTGAAAAAGTGTCATTTTTCAAAACCATATCTAATAAACCACATGTAGATAATGTTAACAAATAAAAAATATTTTATATCTGCCTTTACAAGCACCTATTCATATGGTTTTGTCGAGAATTAGTAAAATCGCATGATCTCAAATGATGCTGATACAATTTCAGCACTCTACATGCTGAATCAACATGTTCTTCGTCAATTATCATTGCTTGAAGCCAAAAACGTGCTCTGCAATACAAATTTATTACACTTAAGGGGACCCGGTGGTCTAGCGGCCTAAAATTTAAGCTATTTAAAAAAATTTTTTTCTATATGAGGGTAATGAATAATGCTTTCAAATTTTTTTACACTTATTTTATTACTAATAAACTACACAAAAATGAAAATAAAGACAAAAAAAAATTTTTTTAAATTAGAAAAATGATGCTGAAGTCTCCCTCTCTAAAAAAATGGAATTGCGTGGTGAATGATGATTTATCTCTCCCTCTGATCTGAAATAAAACAATTGACGAATTTTTAATTAGTATAAGTATAGCTATCGCAGGAAGTAGAATAAAAAAAAGAATTTGACAAAATGGCGCGTAGTCAAAAGTACAAGTTTGAAAACGACCAGTATTTTTGAATGTTTTGTTAATATAACATATTAAAATTTCAGACAATAACATATCAAAATTAACATATCAATCAGACAATAACATATCAATAACATATTAAAATTTCAGACAAATCGGTCAAGTAGTTTTTTTTTCTGGCCCCCGCAAGACGAAAAAAAGTAGTTTCGAGATAAACGCGTTTAAAGTTTCAAGCAAGTATATTCTCAAGAAACTGACCTGACCTTCTAATGGGCTGTAGATCCTGAAATACTCTGAATTTCGTCATCAAATTTTAACAGTATATTTTTAAGATACTATACTTTCGAAAAAAAAATCGATTTTTCGAAAATTCTAGACCACCGGGTCCTCTTAAATAACTATATACAATTAAAGTTAATAAAATTAAAATATAACTCACTTGCTTCAATCACAAATTACATTACACACACTAAACAATAAATAATGTTAAACACATGCAATTTTTGAAAACGTTTTTCTAAAAATACAATTTTCCTTTGACCAATGAGAAAACATTTATATGTTTATATTCTTTAACAATTGTAAAACGATATACAAAAATTACTTATAAATCGAACAACTAACGCCATCTGTTTGAACTGGATAAATTAAATAGTATACCCATATTTTCTAATATTACTTTGACCAGGCCGGTCAAATATAATAGTTGCTTTCATATCAACAGGCCGTTGATATGAAAGCAACTATTGTGATTCGTGTCTCAGGTATGTTCGGTACAGTGGCTCAGATTCGTGTCTAGGCTATGATTGCTATATTTTTGACTCCAACAATTTAAAATCTTAGGTTTCAATCAAAGCTAAACGGTAAAAAAGAACGCTACAACGGAATTGTTTCTGTCAATAGGTTTAGTTCATTTTGCGCAACAGCACTGATTGTATGTTTGTATAGCTGATGACTGTATCTTGCATTATCGATTACTTGTTAAATAAAGTTAAAGTATTTTTGCTGTTTATCAAGTAATTTACTAACACCAAATCCTCTGAGAGACTTAAAATTTGCATATCCTATTACCATCTATTATCGATAATAAAAACTATTGTTACCAATTCTAAGTATTGGTATTTAGTTTTACTACTGGATACTAGACTAAGTCGTTAATGTAAAATTCTTGAACCTGTATCATGGACATAAACACATGCATATAAATATATATATATATATATATATATATATATATATATATATATATATATATATATATATATTTATATATATATATATATATAAATATATATATATATATATATGTATCAGGTTTGTTCTTAAATTTATTCGTATTTTTAAAATACTTTCGAATATTTTACTTTATTACTCTAATATTTTTCTTCTAATGAAAAAATAAGAATTATATTGAAAGAAGAAGGCTTTTATTAGTTCAATTAACCAAACTGTCTTCTTGCTACGTTCTCTTAATTATATGAGAACCTATTTTTTTATAATTCGTTAAATAAATTCGAGAAAACTCATTTTGTTATTTTTGTCACTTGCCCATAATGTAATTGAAAATATTAAAAGAATATTTTAACTAAATTTATATCAATTAATTTAATTCATATTTATTATTAAGGCAGGTTATTAAGACGATATGAAGTACTGTTGAAATAAATTGACTAATAAATTTAACATTTTTTTATATCATATTTAGTACTTTATGAGAAATGACTTACTAGAAAATAAACAATGGTTACATTAATTTCTTTTATATTAGTCAGATGCTAATGATCTTAGTCGTCGACGGGCCCTTAAACTCCAAATAACAAACATTTATTTTAATCCATAAAATATATATATATATATACATATGTACATATATATATATATATATATAAACATATATATATATATATATACATACATATACATACATATACATACATATATTTGTTTGTGTGTAAGAGAGAGAAAGCGAAAGTGTACTTAAATTCAATGGAAAGTCAGTTCCGAGCTAAGTTCTTGGAGAACTAAAAATGTGTTGAATACGAGTATATTGATGGTTTTGTAGTTTTTTTTTCTTCTTATGAAGACTTTTATCTTAATTTCTCTAACTAAGTCGGTAAAATTCTGATGTGTCAATCACGAAAAATGTCAAGTATCGAGTAGATTATCAAAATGGAAAACGGACGTATGTGTCAGTAGTTAACGCTACCTTTTTAACTTCAACTAGTGAGACCACTAGAAGTCTATGAAGTGCCACTTTTGAAAAGGAGTTGCAGTCTAGCGATTTAAAAATAATTCCCTGTAACGTATATCTATCCATCTAATATTATGGGTGACTAGAATTATTAACTTGAATTACTGTCCCAAGTACAATATTTCCTTCCTAGCTGTAAACTATTAATTTAAACACGGCATCGAAAGTCAATAAGATCGTGTGGTATGCTGTGCTTCATCACCAGGTAAATTTTCTCTCCTATTTGGCTAAGGTAATCGAAAGGATCTTTAACAGCTTGACTGTTGACAATGCTGTTCAGATTTCGGTAGGAAAATAATAACTCTCTATAGATTGTACAGCAAATGTAGCTCATAACTCGTGAATTAAATGACCAGTTTTCCAAGCGAAGTCTTTTTTCTTAACATTAAAAATGCACTTGCAATGTTTGACACACAAATACGAGGTCAGACAATTAAGTAATGAGACCGATTTTTTTCTCGGCCTGTGGTAACACTGCGAACCTGTAACTCCGCCACCGTAATAGCAGATCCCTACTCTCTCGATTGAGACCTTGACCACCCTCGTACGATCATTTCTTCGCCAGCTGTTTAGTGTTTTGTAACAACGCGCGAGTAGTGCATGTCACGAAAACGGAACAGAGAAATTTAGAGCAACGGTGCGCGAGATTGTCTCGAGCAGGTTGAAAGTGATCCTACTCTTCTCGATCGAGTTATTACTGGTGATGAAAGTTGGTTCTTTCAATATGACCCCGAAACTAAACGACAAAGCCAACAGTGGCTGTCCCCTGGAGCACCAAGGCCAAAGAAGGCGAGAATGAGCAAGTCCAAAGTGAAAACCATGTTGATTTGCTTCTCCGACAGCAAAGGGGTGGTTCACAAAGAGTTCGTACCACCTGGACAAACCGTAAATCAAGTATTCTACCGCAATGTGCTCGAAAAATTACGAAAAAGGGTGCTCAGAGTGCGTCCAGAGATCGCGAAGACTTGGGTTCTGCATCACGACAATGCTCCCTGTCACAGTGCGTTCAGTGTCTCTCAGTTTTTGGCGTCTAAAGGCATCGCAACGTTACCACAACCGCCCTATTCACCGGACATGTCACCCTGCGACTTTTTCCTATTCCCCCATATGAAAAAATTCGTCAAAGGTCGACATTTTGACTCCGTTGAAGATATCCAAGAATCTGTGACGAGGGTACTCGGAGAGGTCCCACAAGAAGGGTTCCAGAATTGTTACGAAAACTGGAAAACTCGCTGGAATAAGTGTATAGATGCGGGAGGGGACTACTTTGAAGGGGATCGCAGCGATGTACCTTAATTTTTAAATATACTCGATTTTTGAATTTTGTCGCATTACTTAATTGTCTGACCTCGTATTATATCCAGGTGTCATCTGATGAATGTTTTTCTTAATGTCTTCTCATGTGTCGAATCGATACTTTTCTTAAGGGGACCCGGTGGTCTAGCGGCCTAAAATTTAAGCTATTTTAAAAAATTTTTTTCTATATGAGGGTAATGAATAATGCTTTCAAATTTTTTTACACTTATTTTATTACTAATAAACTACACAAAAATGAAAATAAAGACAAAAAAAAAATTTTTTTTAAATTAGAAAAATGATGCTGAAGTCTCCCTCTCTAAAAAAATGGAATTGCGTGGTGAATGATGATTTATCTCTCCCTCTGATCTGAAATAAAACAATTGACGAATTTTTAATTAGTATAAGTATAGCTATAGCAGGAAGTAGAATAAAAAAAAAAATTGACAAAATGGCGCGTAGTCAAAAGTACAAGTTTGAAAACGACCAGTATTTTTGAATGTTTTGTTAATAAAAAAAATATAAATATTTTACGGAAACTAACTAAAAATTTACTACTTAAAATAAACTACTAAACTAATAAACTACTTAAAATTTCAGACAAATCGGTCAAGTAGTTTTTTTTTCTGGCCCCCGCAAGACGAAAAAAAGTAGTTTCGAGATAAACGCGTTTAAAGTTTCAGCCGGCTCCACTTATTCTTCTACCTACCTGACCTTCTAATGGGCTGTAGATCCTGAAATACTCTGAATTTCGTCATCAAATTTTAACAGTATATTTTTAAGATACTATACTTTCGAAAAAAAAATCGATTTTTCGAAAATTCTAGACCACCGGGTCCCCTTAAGCCTAGAAGGAATGGTGTAATCGTTATCAAACCCCCAATCCATTAAAAATTGTATTTAGAAAAATGTAATTAATCCAAGTCTGTTCAGTTTGTTTGATAATGGAATTTTTGCAAATAATTTTGCTATCATTTCACTGTCGTGGAAGGTGATTTATATTTATGGACGTGTTCAGAAACACCTTAACGATTTTTATGAAAATTAAGATTCTTGGCGAATGGAGACGAACACTGCATAGTATAAGGCGGTGATGTTTACCTTATGTAATAATATCGTTAATGACAATCAATGATATTTCTGTTGGTTGGGTCATCGAACCCAAATCTCTTAAAATCAACAATGACCGTCAACTTTCTTTTAGTACTCATATGACGAATGTAATCCTGCTCACAAATAACAGATGGTAATCAATTATACAATCAAATAATCTACGTAAAATATAAGGCATAAAATTTTTATTGGAAAAAATATTATAAAAATTAACTAAATAAAATGTTAAAATGTGTAACCGTTTTTTTACTTTAAAGCTTCAATAAATACACTATTTTTAATAAATTTCTTATCAATTTTACACTAAAATCGTATACCTTCTTTCGTAGTATACCGTGAAACAGATCACTGATAATGTGACTGATATCAATCAATCAGCAAAAAGACGACGTGACGGTCATCAACTAATCAGAGAACGAATAAAACGCTCGTATAACGGAGAGACCGTTTTTTTTAGTTACAGAGATATGAGATTAAATTTATATAGTTCCAGATGATTAAAGAATATACATGATATTTAAGGGGACCCGGTGGTCTAGAATTTTCGAAAAATCGATTTTTTTTTCGAAAGTATAGTATCTTAAAAATATACTGTTAAAATTTGATGACGAAATTCAGAGTATTTCAGGATCTACAGCCCATTAGAAGGTCAGAAACTTTAGAGGATTAACTTTAGGTTGAAACATTAAACGCGTTTATCTCGAAACTACTTTTTTTCGTCTTGCGGGGGCCAGAAAAAAAAAACTACTTGACCGATTTGTCTGAAATTTTAATATGTTATTCTGAATAGTTCTAGCTCAATAGTTCTAGCTAACTAATAGTTTCCGTAAAATATTTATATTTTTTTTATTAACAAAACATTCAAAAATACTGGTCGTTTTCAAACTTGTACTTTTGACTACGCGCCATTTTGTCAAAATTTTTTTTTTTTTATTCGCCGTCCTGCGATAGCTATACTTATACTAATTAAAAATTCGTCAATTGTTTTATTTCAGATCAGAGGGAGAGATAAATCATCATTCACCACGCAATTCCATTTTTTTAGAGAGGGAGACTTCAGCATCATTTTTCTAATTTAAAAAAAATTTTTTTTTGTCTTTATTTTCATTTTTGTGTAGTTTATTAGTAATAAAATAAGTGTAAAAAAATTTGAAAGCATTATTCATTACCCTCATATAGAAAATT
Source organism: Acanthacorydalis orientalis (assembly GCA_034766995.1). Lineage (NCBI taxonomy): Eukaryota > Metazoa > Arthropoda > Insecta > Megaloptera > Corydalidae > Acanthacorydalis > Acanthacorydalis orientalis. The sequence goes on along the minus strand of CM068321.1, from coordinate 3,384,277 downwards.
TTTTTTTAAAATAGCTTAAATTTTAGGCCGCTAGACCACCGGATTCCCTTAAACATATTATTTAATGAGTGATGATTCACTTTTGTATCAATTAATTTTATGAATTTCTTGTGATAATAACAATTATTTTATACGATTGTACATCATTAACTTCAAAATATCTTGTTGAAAAAAATTTTTTTTAATATTTCTGTAGTGGTTCAGTTTTAGAAAATGTATATTGAATAACTGGTTTGAAATCAAAATAGCTTGAGAAAAACCTTTATTCAATATTAAAGAAGTATAAGATTTTATGCAATGTATGCTTCTTTATGGAGAATAGGATGTTATTTGGCAGCGTAAGGTTTTAGTGTTGACTAACGAGCACACGGCAAAATTGTGCCATTGTTCAATTTTTCATATTTATTTTATTGAAAAGAAAATAGACCATTATGAATAGATGTTTTATTTGAAGTCATATTCGACTCAGTTTTATTAAATTATTGTTGCTGTACTCAGCTACGATAATTTTCTTTTCTTAAGCCCTGTATTCTTGTAGTTAGATGGTACTTAATATCACAAACTATTAAAAAGCGGTTTAATAGACAAAATCGTGAATAATATCAGTTCAGAAATAAATTTGCCATTGGTCAAGAAACGAATTCATCTTATTAGCATATTAATAGAATTAAAAAATAAAAAGCATTGTTATTCGAATGGTACTCGTACACGATTTGTTAAATTTATGAAAGTCTATGAAATACAAGAAAGTGCATATATTCCACTTACAATTAGTACAAAAGAAGTTAAATAAACGTTTTCAGTGCACCTTTCAAAATAGTACAATAAACTCTTAAATATCGAGTTCATTGTCTTTCATTTGATGAGCCATTTCATTCTTTGGTTTTGCTAACCATTTTCTTTGAACGATTTTTTTTGCATATTTTAGGAAACTGTATTCATTGACTCCGTTGAAAAACTGAATATGTTATTATTTCCTCTTACTAAAGAGAGCTTCGGTAATTATCAATAATTCACCCATTGTTAAGAGTGCTTGTTTGTTGAAAGTGTTAATAATATGTCGTTCTTTTCAATATCTTTCCTTGGTAAATATTTTTTTAATCCCATCAATTACAGTGCTTCATATTTAAAGTTATCAATTCTACGTTTAAAATCGTATAAAATGGTATAAAATCAGTTTATTCCAAAGATATAATATATTAGGAGTATGCGCAAGTGTTTTTTTCAGCGTTCCGAATTTTCGCTATTTTGTGTTTTTGAAAGGATTGGCATTTTTATCTCTGAAACGTCATATATTATGATTTAATGATAAACATAATTTCGAAGAACAGACTTGAAATGGTGTATAATACGAGGTCAGACAATTAAGTAATGCGACCGATTTTTTTTCTCGGCCTGTGGTAACACTGCGAACCTGTAACTCCGCCACCGTAATAGCAGATCACTACTCTCTCGATTGAGACCTTGACCACCCTCGTACGATCATTTCTTCGCCAGCTGTTTAGTGTTTTGTAACAACGCGCGAGTAGTGCATGTCACGAAAATGGAACAGAGAAATTTAGAGCAACGGTGCGCGATAAAATATTGTGCAAAACTCGGCGAAACCGCGACAGAAACTTATGAAAAAGTGCTTAAAGTGTATGGTAGTGATGCCATGAGTAATAGTCAGGTGCTTCGTTGGCATGCCGATTTTAAAAAATGCCGTGAGAGCGTCAAAGACGAGGCGCGGAGTCCAAAGTGAAAACCATGTTGATTTGCTTCTTCGACAGCAAAGGGATGGTTCACAAAGAGTTCGTACCACCTGGACAAACCGTAAATCAAGTATTCTACCGCAATGATCTCGAAAAATTACGAAAAAGGGTGCTCAGGGTGCGTCCAGAGATCGCGAAGACTTGGGTTCTGCATCACGACAATGCTCCCTGTCACAGTGCGTTCAGTGTCTCTCAGTTTTTGGCGTCTAAAGGCATCGCAACGTTACCACAACCGCCCTATTGACCGAACATGTCACCCTGCGACTTTTTCCTATTCCCCCATATGAAAAAATTCGTCAAAGGTCGACATTTTGACTCCGTTGAAGATATCCAAGAATCTGTGACGAGGGTACTCGGAGAGGTCCCCACAAGAAGTGTTCCATAATTGTTACGAAAACTGGAAAACTCGCTGGAATAAGTGTATAGATGCGGGAGGGGACTACTTTGCAGGGGATCGCAGCGATGTACCTTAATTTTTAAATATACTCGATTTTTGAATTTTGTCGCATTACTTAATTGTCTGACCTCGTATATTCGATACTGCATTCGATACGAGTTCCAACAAGGAAAAAACTGCAAAGAAGTATTGATCAATTGTTACTGTTATTAGTGAATGTATTGTGTTTTATAATACTTGTAAATATTAATTTCGATATTTTGAAGCCAATAATTTTTATTAACATATACTTCTCAGTAACATACCAGGCTCTGGAACACTGAGGAGATTGAACACTGATGATTTATAAGAATTAGTGAATGAATATTTGTCGCAGAACCAAAAAGAACTCGCAGAATAACTTGGAGTTGATCAAGCATCAGTTTTGATAGATTATATGAGATAGGAAAAAATCATAAGTTCTGAAACTGAGTATAGTATGAACTCTTCAAAAACAAAATTGTCAGCCGGACTCACTTGTATATCTCATGGCTTACTAGGTAAAGTGAGAAGGGTTTTTTGTAGAAAATTATTACCGGAAACGAAAAATGGATTACATACCATAATCCTAAACGCACACATACAATTAAGTAATGCGACAAAATTCAAAAATCGAGTATATTTAAAAATTAAGGTACATCGCTGCGATCCCCTTCAAAGTAGTCCCCTCCCGCATCTATACACTTATTCCAGCGAGTTTTCCAGTTTTCGTAACAATTCTGGAACACTTCTTGTGGGACTCTCCGAGTACCCTCGTCACAGATCCTTGGATATCTTCAACGGAGTCAAAATGTCGACCTTTGACGAATTTTTTCATATGGGGGAATAGGAAAAAGTCGCAGGGTGACATGTTCGGTCAATAGGGCGGTTGTGGTAACGTTGCGATGTCTTTAGACGCCAAAAACTGAGAGACACTGAACGCACTGTGACAGGGAGCATTGTCGTGATGCAGCACCCAAGTCTTCGCGATCTCTGGACGCAGTCTGGGCACCCTTTTTCGTAATTTTTCGAGCACATTGCGGTAGAATACTTGATTTACGGTTTGTCCACGTGGTACGAACTCTTTGTGAACCATCCCTTTGCTGTCGAAGAAGCAAATCAACATGGTTTTCACTTTGGACTTGCTCATTCTCGCCTTCTTTGGCCTTGGTGCTCCAGGGGACAGCCACTGTTGGTTTTGTCGTTTAGTTTCGGGGTCATATTGAAAGCACCAACATTCATCACCAGTAATAACTCGATCGAGAAGAGTAGGATCACTTTCAACCTGCTCGAGACAATCTTGAGCGATGTTCATTCGGTGTTTTTTCGTGACATGCACTACTCGCGCGTTGTTACAAAACACTAAACAGCTGGCGAAGAAATGATCGTACGAGGGTGGTCCAGGTCTCAATCGAGAGAGTAGGGATCTGCTATTACGGTGGCGGAGATACAGGTTCGCAGTGTTACCACAGGCCGACAAAAAAAATCGGTCGCATTACTTAATTGTCTGACCTCGTATGCATAGAGCTCGATCAGCTATCAACATAAACGGTAAAACTGACTACGCCAAAAAGGTTTTTGTGTACATCTGGTGAGATATGAAGGAGATGCTGGTTGATGAGTATCGCCCAACTGAGTGAAACGGTTATGATCATTAATTAAAACATTTGGCCGACAAAGTGATACGGAAAAAATATACAAAGTCGGAAAATTATTTTTCCTCTTTATTGCATGTTGCTCTTACTATTCACTAAACTATCTATAACTTGGGCAAATAATATCCCGCACGCAGTGTATTCACCCGTATTAGTGTCTTCGGATTTTTATTTATTCCAGTCGATACAGATCTTTTTAGTTATACAGAGTTTGCAAAATACAACTAAGATTCAAAAATGGATCGAGGATTTTATTGCTTCCAAATTAGGTGATTTTCGATTCCAAGAAGTTCTACATTACCTCCACATATCGATGGAAAGTTATTGTAACTGTTTGGTCTTCCTCCTCAAAAAATTAAGCGCCATAGACACCAAAATCTGCAACAGCGCACCAAATAGTGGGACGTTGGCTATATAGACGCCTTTTATGAAGCTGATGAGAAATCTTTTCCGCCCAGTAGTGAAAATTCTGCTTGTTAATGTAGTTGAACAAATGAAAATGAGCTTCGTCACTTGTGAGAAAGACAATGCTTCCTTGCAAACATTTTGAAGGATATTCTGATGATATGCCATTTTTTCTCCCAGTCGCATTCCTTAAGTTTCTGAACAACAATCATTTTGTACGGATGAAAATTATGATCATCATGTAAAATTCTTCTGACAGTTCGATAATACAACCCCAATGCAGAACCATGTTTATGGACTAAACGATGGAAGATCTCATAATGAACTGTCTCGCAGTGTTGACATTTTCTAGCATCCGAATCCTTCATGGACTTCTAGGTGGTTTTCATTTTAATATCAAACCTATGAGACTGATATTTTCAACCTAAAATAATATGGTTTTTTGGTTCAGAACAGCAGCATTTCAGCCGAGCGCAAAGGGGATTCAAAAAACTCTCTGGCTGGCGATAACAGATTCATTGTTTTGGATAAATAATTAAATAAAGAACGTACCATACACACTCGTCTAAGCCATGATGGTAACTGAAAATAGTAAGCCCCATACTATCGGATGGCCTTAATATACCCCCTCAAACTTCATTTGTACCGAACCATTGGCTGAGCGAAATTCGGAAACTTTTTTTGCAGCACCTTGCATTATATAGTTTTACATTTATCGTTGCACGTATTAAATATGTATCATTATATCTATTATATACATACATATATATATATATATATATAAAATGTATATATATATATATATATATATATATATATATATTACGTAGTAAACATACCTAAATATTAAATTGTATTAACATCATTAAAAGGAAATGTTTAGTGGTTTGACAAACTGATAAACTCAATGAGGTTTTTAAATTCTTCCGAATATCTATCATAATAATGAAATAACATATGTATATTTAAATCGCTTAGACTCTAGTCAGACTAGCTCGGCATTCGGTCGATTGATAAATGAACGCAGTCGAATATGTGTAGTCAAACCTTCCTAATGCGTTGTCAATCATATTTTTCTACTAATTCTCTTTTTCTATCAACTGCAACTAAATTTCATTAGAAACACGAAATGCGTTTTTTTTTATTAGAAAATTAAATGAACAACTATATCTCTATAAAAAAATATTGAAAACCTGATAAACCAAAAAAAACTAAAAATTATTTTAAATTGTGAGTTGTGCTAAAAAATAATTGTTTTTTAACAAGGACATGTAAGTAAATAGTTATTGTTTACTTTAATACTTATAACAGGAAATTTAATTTTATGTAAAAATGAAACTAAATGAAACAATACTGTTTAGTATCTCTTTTTTATTAACATTATCGCAATCTTGCTATTACCAGATTGTTCTTGAATTGTATACTACCTGGTTTACTTTTTAATATTGTTCTAAAGAGACATTCTGCATTTTTATATTCCTTGAACTACTTTACAGTATATATTAAAGTTCATTATGAGTCTTTCTAATAACATTAATTATTATTTTTCTGTACTGTGTATTTTTAAACTGTTTTTACATTGCAAATTATTTTTCAATTCTGCGTAACTTTCAAATTAGTTATT